>JAGDQP010007819.1:0-29122 GCA_022664845.1 Lepisma saccharinum | reverse complement strand
TGTGAATAAAATACAGTGGCGATCACAGTGAGAGCTTCGGCCCTCCTCTCCCAACCTGTCTGGTCAGCGTGGGAGCCGTAGACCAACTCCTCCCTTCGGGGAGAGGCCTCATTCAGTAGTAGATTGAATATGGCTGTGATATATATATATATATATATATAAATCTTTATCTTTTAGGCATGTGTATTGTACATGCCATTAGAAAAGAAATAGGTGATCACTCTTTCTTCTGTAATCTATATTGTACGAACAAGTTGTGGTTAGATATACACAATTCTCTCTCGAATTTACGGTTATTTGTAATCACGATTTTCTGGAGGGGAAACAAACGTCCCCCTTCCTCTTCTATCCAAACTTAAGAAATCTTCAGTCCTTGTGCAGAGGGTTTTTCTGATTTAACACTAAGAACGTTTAAAGGAAAACTTGTAGCAAGAACCGTGCTTGAACCGGAATTCAAATTCGGAACGTTTTAATTTATGATCCGAAGTCTCACATCAGCAGGACTTTACGTAAACGTCAAGCACGTTGCCGTTGGATTTTCAATATCGCTGCCACGGTGGTCTCCAGTATCGTTGATTAAGAAATCAAAGCGCAGTCAGAGACATCTCTCTTTCTAACTCCTTGTCCCGGAAGTATATTCCAGAGAGATTCCATGCAGAAAGACCAGTTCAGCTCAGAAACTAAAGCATTTTGGAACAGTGCAATAAGACTCTATGAATCGATACTAAGCACTCAGCCTCCGTGGTTATAGTCGCGGAGTTCGGTAGTCGGTACTGGAGATTCAACCTACCTCCTCACCGATTTTTTCAGGTGTTTTTTGAGGCATTTTGACACCGGATTTTACCCTGGCTGCAGTCTTCTACATTCTACCTTGAAACGTGTGTTGGCCGAGTGCTTAGATATGTGACGAGCTCACGCTACAACTGTCTTATTTGACTAGCCCAGGGATCTCCAAACTACGGCCCGCGGGAGCGGGCGGGACATGCCCGGGATCCGGTTCGCCATAGTTTATTTTGCGTGCAGATAGTGCAACTGGGCATCAGGCATAATTTAATATTAGAATGTTGAAACTTGCAACATTTGTTCTTTTCCTCACCCTTACCTCACAACGCGTTTTACCGGTGTTTCTTCACTATTTGCACTCGACCACTTCTACCGTGAAAATCGCTCTACACATCAATTTTCGATTGCTTTTACCACTTAGAATTTTCGCAAACGATCTCTTTTACGTTGTACTATTTACCCATCTTAAAATTCTACACACTTCACTGACGTAGGATTAGGTTAGGTTAGAAAAGTCCGGTAAAGTAAAAAGTTAGGTTAGGTATGATAAGCTAGCTAGGTCTTGGCCCTTGGGACTTAGTGGAGGAGTCAGTGTGGCCCTTAGGCTAAAAAGTTGGGGGACCCCTGGACTAGCGGATAGAAAATGGACACCGAGACTTTCGAACCATTCTGTGTCCGACCGTGTTGCTCTGAGTTTTTTTTTTAAGACACCGCGTGTGGTTTTTTTTTTCTCGTTTCCTCCCACTTCTTTCATTTCATCAATTCTTCCATAGTCATTCATACGGCCTGAGGCAAAGTCGCCTAAAGGCCTTACATAACTTTCGAATTCAAAATTCGGCAAAAGAGATGAAATGAAAAGCGCTGACACAGTTTTAAGAAATAGAATTAGTTAAGAAAAACTTTAAAATTTCCCAATGGTTATCAATCGTCTATCTCGTATACCTCAAATGTTTCCTCAAGGGTAAATTCTGAATTGCGAAGAAACGAATCCCTGAAAGAAACTTCCCACCTGTTCTTTAGAAAAATTACGTTACAGAAATCCAACCATCTATTCCGGAGTAATAAAAACTATGTGTGAGGGATTTTTCCCCCGATATTATTGTTAAGATACGTGCAAAAGGGAATATGTGTTCGTAATTATGATTATATATTGACTTACATAGATTTATATATCGTATACTTTTGAGAAATAGATCCAGAAAATCCATAAATGTGAAATGATATAATTTTCCATCCCTGAGTAGAATTTCGACGAGACAGGTGCTAAACGCAATGGCCACATTGAGTCGTGTGAATGAATGGAGTAGCAAGCTCGTTTTCCTTCCCTATTTATAGTTTGAGATTCTTCGAAGGTGAACTAGAAGTTCTTCAGAAGGGGAAGCAGTGAATGAACATTATCATCATTAGGTTTATGTCTGTGCAACACATTAACGGACTGTTGAATCGATAACCTACCAGTTTGCACGTAATAATGGCCAAACCAAAGTCGTAAAGAATAATGAGCCATAAAAAGAATTTTCAGAAAACCTTTGACAAACAAAAAGCAAACTTAAAAAAAAAAAAACGTTCTGTTAAAAAAAAACCGCAAATCTTCCTAATGAACTGTTCGAAATAAGTAGATTTGTTTATTTTATGTTTCTGTGACTGTGACGTTGTGAAACAAACTCCACTACTAGATTTTAAAGCAATATTTCTTCCAATTAGTCCAAGTAGAAGTTTTTAGTACTAAAACCTATACAATGTATGCATGATAAAATAAATTGTATAGTTCCATCGAACAGTAACTGGACTACATTTCAGGCGTTGCAAGATATTAAGAATCATTCCATGCACGTGTATATTTTTTCCACCAAAAAAAAATCACTCTTCTTATACACAAGTATTAATGCCAAGTTGCGAAAGCGGGTTAGTTGAAATCAAGTTAGATTCTTTTTTATTATTACATCCACTACCAGACTTTTTTTAATATTAAAATCATAGCGTGTTAAATATCCATTTCCTTAAAAAGTGTGTTCAGGTGAAAAATATGCACGACCGTTTTAGTTGGTAACGTTGAACAAGACTATGTTTTTGTGAATTACGTAATCGAAAAATATCATTAATATGGATAAAAAAGTTTGACCAAAAATTCTCTCGAGTTTAGATATATATAATTCTAGGGGATGGACAAAAAATCTAAAACGTTTGAAAAAGTGTGAAAATCATACCTAGTATGGTGTGGGGCCTCCTTTTGCGTCCAAAACAGCTTGGATCCGACGTGGAATGGACGTATACAGCTCCTGAATCGTGGTGTGTGGAATGTTGTACCATTCTTCCTCCAAAACATGCTCCAGTTCCTTAAGGGATGATGGTGGAGGGTAATGAGACCGAACACGCCTTTCTAACACAGACCACAATGGCTCAATGATGTTCAGATCTGGTGATTGTGGGACCCAGGGGAGGTGTGATAGCTCCTGGTCATGCTCCTCAAACCATGATTGCAACGTGACAGGGTGCCAAATCATCTTGGTAGATGCCATCACCATCCGGGAAAAATGTGTGGGCCATGGGTAGAACCTGGTCCCCCAAAATGGCCTCATACGCCTTAACATTCATCATTCCATGCAGGGCTATGATGAGACCTGCAGAAAACCACGATATTACTGCCCATACTGTAACAGAACCACCCCCATGCTTTACAGTTGGGCGCAGACAGTCTGGATCATAGGCCTGCGACGGTGTTCTCCATACGTAAACACGACCGGTTGTTGGAAACAAGGTGTAGGTCGATTCATCGGAATACATTACGTGTTTCCACTGATCAAGCGTCCACTCCTTGTGGTCCTTGCACCACTGGATACGCCGCTTCGCATTTACTGCTGTGACCAGAGGTTTGGCGATCGCGGCCCTGCCATGAATTTTCATTTTATGAAGTTCCCGTCGCTATGTTTTTGATGAAACCGGGTTCTGTAGGCCGGAATTGAGTTCAGACGTAATTTTCATTGCAGTGGCCTGCTTTTTAGCTGCTACAATCCGTTTTAATGCCCTCCTGTCCGTATCGGACAGGATTGTCTTTCGACCACTGTTGTGCTTTGCAGACGTTGTTTGCCCATGCATTGTGTATGCCCTCGTGACATTGGACACAATGCCTGTCGATACCCCCACAATGGTCGCCACTGTTGTCACTGAAGCTCCAACCAGACGGGCACCAACGATTATGCCTCTTTGGAAGTCTGTCAGGTCACCCATTTTACCGCACCACTTGCACACCACGACACTCACAGGTGAACTGGGCAATGCTGACGGAAGAGGAAGGTCCACATGACACATTGAAAACAAAACACGATCGGCAACCGCAACACGTGGTGTACAGTGGCGGGCCACACTTACGTGTCCTGTATGACGTGTTTTTAGATTTTTTGTCCAACCCCTGTATATATACCATAATGTTTTTCTGATTGCAGAGAAGTTCCTTTTAGGCAAAAGTCACCTATGGACAATAAACTAATGAAATTTTCTTTCTAATCCATTGGTGTAAGGCTTTTTTAAGGTTAATCTAAAAGTTTTCAGTGAACGCATGCAAGCATTGTTTGAGATTCATGGCACTTCTTGGTAATGGATTAAAATTCTACCAGTGACAGAACCCATGTTTCCAGGTGTCGTGTATCTGTGACCCATTCGTCTCCACGCAAGAGAAGTTTCAACCTAAAGTTAGGGCACTGCAATGATGCTGTTGATTGTCCAAAGGTGTACCTTTTGAACGTTACAAGCAGAGTGAGTGTAAAGTGGCTGAGTGGTCTCACGGTTACAACTAGCGTTGGCGTTCGTTGTAAACGGAAATGACAATTTTGAAACCTTGCGACAGGACTTGGCAATATAGAAGAGACCTTATGCTCATTGTCTTTTATTTCCTAACTTACTTATCTGTGAGATCTTGCTAACTTGTAGAAAGTTACCAGTCAACTCAGATGAAAATTGAATGATATCGGTAAAAGTTGTGGAATGCGAACAGAAGAAATGGGTGCGTGAATTTGCTTATTAGAAATGAACTTTGCAAAACTAACGAATTGTCCATGCAACGAGGTTGATGTATATTTACTCACTAAATAACATAAAAAGACTTATTCCATTTAAAGAAAGTCACATATTCTTAAGAATACATTGACATTACTATGGACATCGAGCTTCTTAGCCAGATGTCGTTTCCGACTCGAATATGGGGAAAAGTTGAATGGATATTTGAAAACAACAGATCATCGGATAATAAAGTAATACTGCAAGTTCAAAATAATAATTTTAATAAATAAGCAAATTGGGTATATACCACCATTAAACACTGCCCCATATCTTGTTTAATAAATTATTTTTATTGTTTTAGAATGTTTCATATCAATGAAAGTATTCATGTTTTCCGTACAATGATCTCTCACAAACGCCACACGTCAGAGGTTTCAGAGTTGATTGTATTGTAATTGATTGACTTACGTAGGTAAAACTAGCCATTCCCATCGATATCTCGTGAGTTATAGAAAAGTTCCCGACGTATTTTGCATTGAGTAATGTACTTGAAGAAAATAAAGTGTCAGTATTTTTAGTTTAACTTTTAGTAGTCCAGTAAGAAATTGAACGTGTGGTTAATTAAGCTTTCTGTATTCTTCCAGATTTATCAATATATTCAATCAAGGTTTTATCGTTCTCCGGAAGTGCTGCTTGGAATTCCTTACAACCTAGCAATCGATATGTGGAGTTTAGGATGCATTCTTGTAGAAATGCACACAGGAGAGCCATTATTCAGTGGAGCGAACGAGGTATGGATATGCAAAAGTGTTCTTTGTTAGATTATTCTAGAGCAGTGGTTCTCAACCTCGTCCATCAGATGACCTGACAGTGACTCGGTCTTGTGCGCGCTAAGCTTCTTAAATAATAATAAATGAGTGGAATTATTTCCATGACTTTAGCCAGCAGAATCAGTATCGGAACTTTTGCGGCACACCTAACAATTCACGACGTTTCAACACGTGTACATCAGGTTGAGAATTACCGTTCTAGAGTATTTATTGTAAAGTATATGAATGCGAAGGAAACCCTTTCTTTCTCATTTTAGTAGTCAGTTCGTAAAGATAGCAGCTTTGTACACCAAAGATTAAATCTACGTACGTAGCTGTCATTGGCACAAGTGCGGTACAGAAAATCGGGAGACGTTAGGAATTGGAATTATCTTCAGAAGTTCTTTCAAAGAACAAATGATGTCCCTGACTTGGGCGTAGCATTCGACGTTGAACTTACCAAGCACACATTTTCAGTAAGTTGTTCTGCTCATCGAGTTCTTCGACTTATAAAAAGACAGTGTTTCCAATGCTCAGACCTACACTCGCTTCTGAGCTTAGTTTATCCGTTGGTCAGGGCGAAACTAGAATATTGCGGTGTAGTTTGGAATTCTCGTTGCGTTGTACACATTCAAATGTTAGAAAGGATCCAAACGTCCTTCCTAAGACTGTTATGTAATACCATATAATTGGAGATCCTATGATGCATATTGCGCAATATTAGGGATGAGAACTCGAGCAAAAGAGCGTAGGGGGAAGGGGGCACATTTGAACGGGGGTGGGGGTACCTTAGAACAGTGGATTTATAAAATGAAATTTCTTTTGTCCAACATTTATAAATTGCATACATCATGCCACACAGCTGTCATTTGTTTTTCGCCATGTGAGAGTTACCTGGCGAAGTATGACACTTGGTGTAATTTGTGGGTACCAAAGTAAAAATTAATCTCAGAGATTGTAAGCTTCTGGAGAGAAGAGAACTGTAGTATATCTTTCCATGTTAACTTACGAAGTAACTACACTCCTTCACGCATTAAATTGTCCTGGTTCCTCTCTGATAACCCGTCTCCTTCTCCCAGAATAACAAAATATGCGTAATTGGACGTACTGGGGCAGCTTTGAACAAAAAGAAGGGGGTAGATTTGAACAAGGTAGCAGCCAAAACATACTGTTGAGAAGAAATATTAGTTTGCAGCATATGAACAGTGGAAAAGCATTTCATTTAGACTATGTGTAACATTTTTAAACATAGTTGTACGAGTTCAAAGTTTATGCAATCCTCATAACACCAATAAAGAAACAAGCAAGCAAGGTCAGTGTTCATTAACAACTGAGTAGTTTATATGCTTTGTGTGGCTAGTAAAACTTGTTTACTTTCTTCTGCTTCCGTGTTTCTATTTAAAAGTATTTACAAAGAAAATAAATGATCTTGTAATAAAATTAAGGATGTGTTCAAAACTGCCCCACCCTTGTTCAAATCTACCCTCTAGGAGGGAACATTTGAACGATAGCCTCCCGGTTCCTGTCCTTGCTTTAAGATGACAATGAGGTACGTCATTTTCGTCGGCGAGCTGTATATGTTGCCATACGTATGTTATTTATCTCTCTGAACAAATTCTCTGAGTGTGGGGAAGCAAAATTAAATTTGCCCACAACATGTTCTCTTCCCTATCGACTGTCCTCAGTTACTATCTCTTGTACGAGTCAATGTGCCTGTAAGAAGGCCATTCCTAATAAACAGGTACAAAGAAAGTAAATAAGTCGTTCCCAGTCTAATACTTGTTCGTTTATGTTGTTAACAGCATGGTTCTCTGTGACAAAGTGTATTGTTGCTGAGGAATCTAAAAATGAAGGACTGTGTTTGGGTGATGATGCAGGCTGCATAATAATAAAAGGAATCTTGTTTTCCCAATATCAGAACGTCGATGCTTAGGGGAGAATACTCCAAAAAGTCCGGAAAATAAGCTTCCATCATTCTCTGCCAGTAATTTATAGTGTACGACAAAAAAAAAAAAAAAACTGTAGTATCTTATTCGGTGTCTTTATTGGGTTATTGCAGATTGCCATGTTTCTAAGCTGTCATATTCGTGAGTTTTTTTTATTATTATTATTATTATTTCCAAGATCAAGCTTTGAGGAGTGCAAATGTAATTACGAGGTGTAAGAGTGACACTGAAAAATTTAAAGATGTTTAAAAATATTCAGTAAAAATCGTAGTAGTGACTAAGGATACACAAAATATTAATTAGTGTTTGTGAATCATTACCATAAACATTTACCATGTTTAGTCAAATATAACGCCCCTTTTTTAAAAACATGTAGGGCTAAAATTCGTGAAGGGACGCTTATAATCGCATAATACATTTTCGGACAAATGGTAGAAATAGACAGGAAGGCTCGGGCTCCAAACCTCGCCTAACACTCTTACTACACAGAATAGATAGAGGTACTAACTCTATCAAGTCCAGTAAGTGACGAGCCATGGGTGAATTTTCTGTGGTGGTGTGTAGGGGGGTGGTTACATTTGCATAATAAACGGATTCTCAAAACCAAACCAATATTCGAGTAAATACGGTATGTCCGAAACCTTGTTCTAGTGCACAAAAAAACGTTGTTTTGTACAGTAAAACATGAAAATGCTTTTTTGCTGTGTTTTAAATATTCTGTTCTAGCTAGTAGTGCCTATAGATGAAATTTATGCTTTTCAAATGTATATAAAGCTGTTTAAGCTAAAGGTACTTTCGCAATAGCAGGGGATTTGTCCTTGAGGAAACCGCTCCCTCGTTCCAACTTTGTCCAGTCGTGTAGCTCCGGCGTTTCCAATTCGCTTTCTCACAACAGGCGACGAAAACAGAGGAAGAAACGAAATCTGACAACGTTTGCATGAGTACTTGCATCTAGTTAGCAGTGAAGGTACAGATGCTTATCAGAATAATGGAAACACCTGAACGAAAGCGCAACTTACCAGATTAATATGGTGTCGGGCCACCTTTCGCCTTCAGAACAGCCTTGATGCGACGTGGGATGGAGGCATAGAGGTCGTGAATGGTAGCAAGTGGAATATTACACCATTCCTCGTGCAGGGCATCGGCCAGTTCTGTGAGAGAGGATGGAGGTGGAAATCGTCGCCGGAGTCGTGTTTCCAAGATGTTCAATTATGTTGAGATCTGGGGATTGGGCGGGCCAGGGGAGGTGTTGAACTTCATCCCGATGTTCCTCAAACCACGCTGCAACAACTCCAGCTGTGTGAATGGGTGCATTATCATCCTGGAATATAGCGTCATTGTCCGGGAACAACATCCGGACCATAGGATGCAAGTGGTCTCCTAAAATTGCGACATAATCGTTGGCAGTGATGCGTCCGCGAAGTGTGACCACAGGACCCAATGAAAACCATGATATTGCGGCCCACAGCATCACCGTGCCGCCGCCATGTTTCACAGTTGGGCGGAGACACTGCAGATCATACGCTTCTTTGGGCGTTCTCCACACATAAACACGGCCCGTGGTTTGGAATAGGGTGAATGGTGACTCATCCGACCATACCACACGTTTCCAGTCGTCAACGGTCCAAGTTGCATGGTCGCGGCACCATTTGCGGCGTGCTAAAGCGTTCTGGTCCCTGATGAGAGGTTTGGCCCGTGCAACACGACCCCGTAAGTTCATGTCATGTAATTCGCGGCGGACTGTGATTGTCGAAACAGGTTGGGGGAGGTGCTGATTGAGTTCCTCCGTCACTTGCGCCGCAGTGGCAAGACGGTTCCGCGTGACAATGCGCTTTAATACCCGGCGTGCCCTGTCACTGATGCTTTTCTTCCGCCCACTGTTCCGCTTCCCCGATGTGGTTTTCCCGTGTGTTGTGTAGGCCGTCATCACCTTCGACACTGTCCCTGGCGACACACCTAACACACTAGCCACTGCCGTCACACTCACTCCACATAACCGCGCACCAACAATTTGCCCTCTTTGAAACTCTGAGAGGTCTCCCATTTTACACTACCTCCGTCTGCTGCAGCCACTGCACACTCCTGTTCCACGACGCCTGACGTAGTATGGAGACCGACCTAACACACTACCACCAGCAGTCCGGCGCTGCGGTCGCCACGACACCACTGCCAACCCATACATCTGACGTGTTGCCAACTACAGGTGTTTCCATTATTCTGATAAGCATCTGTACATGTAAGGTAAGGTCCCCGAAATAACACTTCCGTCTCCGGTTGTTTTTGTCCCCGAAAGTAAAATAAAAATAATAATAATAATGCCTCAACCCGCTAGAAATATTTTGTCAGCAAAACTCAGTTCCACTGACAACTACCGGATACAAATCTCAAAGACAATAGCATTCCATACAATAACCTAAAAATGGTTATTGAACTATGAAAAGGTTATTTGAAAATTGTGTTCATTCATTCAATATTACGTAGTAGAAGTAAGGGAGAAACTTGTACATGTCGTGTACAATTGTAGTGAATAACTTGAAGGGAGCCATGAGTTACTAAAGACAGGCCACAGCGAGAAATATCATCTGATTAATCCAGGATTATGTAAACGATAATGGTTGCTTTCTTCTTGTAAAAATGTGTGCTACTATAACAATTGTGCCAGTTGGAGTACAGAGAGAGGAGGGGAGGGGCTTTACTTATTATTAATGTTCCTTTTGTGTGTGTTTACGGGAAGATCATTGTAAAAATGGTCACTTTAATTTAAGATCCACAATAAATAGATAACTATATGAGAAAATAATGTTTAAGAGAATAGAAAAAGACAGTGAAATTTGTCTCCAAATTAAACATTTATGTCAAGTAATTTTCATATTATTAATATGCGAAAGCTCTTTTACATACGCTGTAATATGTGTGTGTGTGTGTGTTTTTTTTTACGCCAAGTATAAATTACGGGTAATTTGCGTAAAATATGTAAGAAAAAACTGTGTAGCGCCATTTCTAAATATGATTATCGTAAACTAGGGAAGACCTCAGAATGCTGGGCGTTGTCAGGATTCGAACCTGTATCGTCACCTTATTGGAGACTTGGTGACCTTCGTGACTAGACCATGGGTTCTTGTCAAACAATTTTTCAAACATTGTGGAAGGTTGTCAGCATTTTCCGATGTGTAGTCTTTGAGAGAAAGATAAAATGGGGGAGGGAGGAGTAAAAAATAAACTACCAAATACGGGGTGTTGTTAAATAATTCCGTGCGCAAAACTCTGTGATAATTGTATCATATGCAAAACTACAGGTTTTTTTTTAAAGAAAGAAAAAAAAAAACAGGAAGTTGGTGGTTAGCCAGAATTATTATTATTATATTTTTCTTTAAACAAGAATTGGAGTTGTATTGCGGCAACTGAGTTTTCTCTTCTGTTACATATTCATGAACAGTTATTTTGTCATGAAATATCTTTCCAGTTAAATAAATTAGTTTTGTCAGGACTTTAAAAAAAAAAAATGGAAATACCAAAGATTTCGTGCCGTCTGCTGCATTTTCTTTCTTTTCTCTCTCCTGCAATTTCTTTTTTTTTTTTTTTTTTTATGCTGGTTTTGTCAATTTTCCCATTAATTTCGGTAGTTATTTGCCTACAAAAGTAATGATTTGTTATGATATATTTGTTTGTTCGTAATATTTATTTTATGCAACAGTTTCGTGACTTGCAGCAGTTACGGGGAATTTGATGGTTTGTTTACCTCGTTTGCATATCATTGAGAACCAAATCTTTATAAACTTCAGTTGTTCTTTTCCTTTTGTGGTGATTAGAACATTGATAAAATTTTTGATTTCAGAAATATTTATCCGTCTGGGCTAGTTCTGGTGTTGAATATCTACACTGATTTAATCCTTTGTCTGCATTGAGACTTTTTATTGTAAAATATATGGATCATGTTTGCTTGCTTGAATTCAGCCTCTGTGGAGTCAATATGTCGTAATACTTTGAAAAAGTAAAACGTTTCTATTCTTACTAGAACCTTCGTCGAAGCTAAGAACACAAAAATATCAAAGTAAAGGAAGGAAAAAAGAGAATCCATTACCTAAAGATTAATCCATTTTAAAATTCAGCTGCCTTCATTTTTTGAATGTAGTTTTTAAGATCTTTAGGCACCTTTGGCTCATGCTTATCAGCTGTCTTCGTATGTAAAAATGTATTGATCTTCAGGTGGTAAGTTTTCTCTTCCCCCTTTTATTAATTTTAGTTTTGAGGACAAAAACATCAACAAATAGTATTTCCACGCACCTTCCTCCCTCCCTCGCTGGATGTGGAAACACTAGCAACGCATCAAGAAAAACATAGCTTTCTAACAAGGTTGATTATACTTTAATAACAAAAAGAAAGTCATGATGCGCTGAAGACTAACCGAAATGCTAATTGGTACTGACCGGCGTTGTAGTCTTCAAATGCTTAGTTTTCTTCTCTTCTAACGTTTTGGGGGAAGCTCTCGAGACGTTAGAAGAGAGAAGGAAGACTACTTATCAACGCCGGTCAGTACCAATTAGCATAAAGTATAACAGTTTCGGTAGTACAGCACCTCCTTCTTCAGAGTGCAGTGTGAAGAAGTAGGTGGTATACTTCCGAAACTGTTACACATTAGTTTCTTTTTGTTATTAAAGTATAATCAACGTTGTCAGAAAGCTATGTTTTCTTATTCATAATTCACTAAGCTATGTTTTTCTTTATTCAAGATGGAAGGCCGTATTGTCATAATACCCATAACAACGCATAGTCAAGAACATTCTGTAGAAGTCACAAATCAAGGAGAATTTGTGTCATTTTAAAATACAACTGTAATTAGTAGTTGCAACAGTATACAGGGTTAGTCTAAAAGAAGTATACAGATTAAACGCTTTATACATTGAAACCCGTTTCTTACATCAGAACTGTTAGTCTTCGAGTTTACGACTTCCGCTTTCCTTTTGTCTTCGTGACGTCAGCGCTCTTGACGTAAGTCGAGCAGTATGGCCTCTAGCAAGGTAGAGAAGGCTTCCTGCGTGATTGACAGATTGAATATCTGTCGTGTTGCAAAAGGGTCATGCATAGAACACTTGTAACTTAGCCATCTAAACTTCAGGACGTACTCGTAAAACCATAAGTATTTCAGACATGCTACGCTCTGCTTTCTGTAAAACACTGAAAGTGTATACTACTTTTAGGCTAACCTGTAGTTCTAATTAACTTCCGTTTAAAAAATATTAATATTTTTATTTTATTCTGTTTTTTCAGGTAGATCAAATGAACAAAATCGTTGAAGTTCTTGGAATGCCACCAAAGTCAATGTTAGATCCGGCTCACAAAGCAAGGAAATATTTTGACAAGTTACCGGATGGCACGTATATTCTGAAAAAACCCAAAGATGGGAAGAAGTATAAGGCTCCCGGATCAAGGAGGCTGCATGACATCTTGGGAGTGGAGACAGGAGGTCCTGGAGGTCGAAGGTTAGGCGAACCAGGTCATTCTGTCTCAGACTACCTCAAGTTCAAAGATCTGATCTTGCGAATGTTAGAATATGAACCAAAGGATAGGATCTCGCCGTACTACGCGTTGCAGCACAACTTTTTCAAGAGGACGACGGATGAAGGCACGAACACAAGTCACAGCACGAGCGCAAGTCCTGCTCTCGAACCATCCACAGCAAGTCCAAGTGCAGGGTCAGGAGGAGCACCAGGTAACCAAAGCTACTCGTATAAGATCTCTAGACCCGAGGTAGATATTTACATATGCTCAGCTGAGCTCTACATACTTATGGCAACTGGCAACACTGTTGACACCATTGTGACGTGCAATGGATACCTGTAAGACCTAATAAATGAAATAATGAAGTCAGAGATACCTCAAACTGGGGTGGAAACTGCCTTTTTTTCCCGGTTTAAGTGTAATTTTAATAAAGCGTATTGAAATGCAAATGGAAATACGTTATTGGGAAGGGTGCTTTCGGCCAATTTTTGTCGCAATAAACAATAGGAGAGAAAAAACTCAAATGCATGTGATCATAGTCACCCGGCTTTGGGGACACTATGGTCAGTATAGTGAATCTTGTATGACATCATCTAGGGAGTTCCACGAGTAGTCAGGGGTGTGTGTGGTCAAAAGCGACTCGTTTTGCTTTACACGGGGATGGTTTTAAAATGAAGATACGTGTATTTTGAACGAAGTTATGATTTTTTTTTTCTTCCAAGCTTGCAGTGAAATTGAGAAAGTCGTGACATTACTGCGGGATCATTTGATTGCAATTTGGTATAATATTTGCAGTAAAATTCAATGTTTTTCAGTAAACATTTTGGTGTATTAAAGTTAATTGTGGCTCTCTTCTGAGGTAGATTATAATATTTTTTTGTTCGGTCCTTTCAGCAAAGTTAATTGCTCACACTAAATTTCGATTTAAAACATTAATGCATGGTAATTTTGTATGTAGCAAAGAAGTTTCAGATTTCGCTATTGACATAAGACACTGAATATTCTAAATACAGTACTCACCGTGATTGTGTTCATTGAATAGTTCAGTATCATTAGTATAGAGCACCGGTATCAAAATACAAGCACTGAATGGCTACATGGTCCTATATAGACTATGTACACAACACTCAAGGGAAACTAGTTCATATTATACCCATCAAATTGCATGTTGTGAAAATACACTTCAGCTCTTCTCTCAGGTGTTAGTTCAGGAAGTTTTGTAACATCAATATGACAAATGCCATCAGTTTCTGGAAAGGAGAAATGATCACCCGTTTTCCTGAGAAACGTCGCAGTATAATCATTCTTGTTGACTTCCAGGACTTGGCCAGGGAACTGTTTCCTCGTTGTATTGGCATTTCTCATTCAGCTTCTTTTCGTTTTTCTCTCATCTTCGTCAATGGCATAAATAATGTCTTGAGTATCTTCATCAGATGAATATGCGTACTGTACGTTTAGGGACTCTTCACTCTCTGTATCTGATTGTGCAATTTGTTTCGTACATTGGATTTTCCTTTTTAGCATACGCGGTGTACCTCGATTGGATTTTGCATTCGCTCCTACAGGATTGCTGGAAGTAGGCATGTTGGTGATATCTTCGGCAGAAACAATTTTTCTTGGTTGAACGTTAATTCGTCTTTTTCGGTCTCTCCCTTTATTGTCTACAACTGGAAAGCGCTTTTCTGCAAGAAAATCAATGAATGTCAGAGATCGATTGAGACAGTGGTGAAATGCCACTTTCTTCTCTCCGCGGAATACTCTTCAAAACTTCTTCAGGATTAAAGCCTTACGGAATCCATTTTTATTATACTCTCTCCATTCGGCAAAATTTTAATCATTAAAGTATGAGGGGCAGTCAAATGAAAACCGAACACCCGCTACAAAGTGACAGTGGAATTTGTTTTATTCAAAAATAATTGTCAGAAGTGTGAGACGAGACGATCAATTCCAGTCTTGTAGAAAGAGGTAGGTTGCTGGCGGATCCACGTCCACGAATGTCTTTCTTCAGATCGCCAAAAATGTAGAAGTCACAAGGGGAAAGATCTGGGCTGTACGGAGGATGCTGAAGTGTTTCCCAGCCAAAGCTCTGAAGCTTATCCCTCACAAGATTGACAGTATGGGGAAGGGGCGAATCGTCTTGCTGTGATGTGCGTTCTTCGCGCAATATCTTCTGCCACTTGTGCACACTTGTCAGGAAGATGCAGTGTTCTCCATACACAACATACATGTGACGATGAATTTCGCGTGTTCCAGTACCCTCGGCCACCAAGACACGAACCACACCTCGCTGCTCTTCTTTGCTTGCCTACATTTCCAATGCTGGACGAACACACTTTTCACTACGCTCATCTCCAGAGCAATAACGAAACAACTGTGTGGACCTGTGAGTTTTCACTATGCGTTTCTCTTACCCTACAGATGGCAGTATCGATACGTAACAAGTGTTGCCAACTTTTCCGAGGAATGTGTTTTATGGCAGGTGTTCGGTTTTCATTTGACTGCCCCTTATATGTAACAGTTTTGGGAATCGAAGCATTGTGACGTGGATTTCGAGTTTTATAATCAGTAAGGATGTTTCTCCAGTGTTTCTTTAATGGTCCAAAGAAGCTTACGTCCAATGGCTGACATACATGTGTTGAATTAGGTGGTAAAAATTTAAAACAAATATTATGGGTTTTGCATGCTTCGAGGACTTTCACAGAAAAATGTGATGATAAATTATCTACAATTACAATTTTTCGTTCGTTGTTACTGAGTCGTCTTATATATGGAAGCAACACAAAGAAGAACCATTCTTCGAATGTATGCTGGTCAAACCAGCCACTTCTTGAGACCGCATATCTTGCTCCGGGAGGGCCACCACATGTCATAGATGTTTTCTGCATTATATACTACAAATACTGGGGGAAGTTTGCCTGAAGCAGATGCAGCAGACATGATACTTGTAGGAGACTTTGATGAAGACTAAATATTTTTGTCCTCGTTGAGCGATGCATTTGACACGACCTGGGTCATCACTGAGATTGGTTTCATGGAAATTGGTAACGTTTTCTGGAGGAATATCTTTCAGATCATTTTCCATGTTGGCAAAATAACGTTGTTTCCTCTCGGCCAACTTGTGCTCGTTTGGGACCAACGTTTTGCACTATTCGTACACTGTTTTTCTTACATCGTTTCAGAAAAGATCTTGGCCAATCTTCACCAGGAAAATATCCATCTTTGATTTTTTTTCCCCTGACGTTGCACGTAATTATTTTTACCAGTAAGCGTAGTTCCATTGAAGTTACTGGATAGGACTGTGTTGATAACATAGACACATGCTCACAAATAATCTATTCTTCATCTTCAGATAAAGCTGTTTGTCCTCCAAACTTGTTGCCTTTCCCATACTTCAAATGTTTCCTTAGAGTCTCTCTTTTCACTCCAAACTTCTTTGCAGCTGCTCTGATACTAGATACTGAACTATTCAGAATTGCTTCAGTAGCCTTCTCCAGCTGTTCCATCAGCGTAATCATGATATAGTCGTTCTCCCGGCTTTCTTTTATAGTCACAACCCATTGTTACACACGTAAAGCTATCTTGCTGTGTACTGGAGTCCTAAAATACAAACAAAAATTATGATTTACGAATGCTTCCTACAGAAGACTACACGTATCGTCTATACCATCAATTATGTTATGAGACAACCGATTCTGACGAAACTGACCATTTTAACTCCATAGAAGGTATGAAAATGACACCTCTTCATTTATTTATTTTCCGTAAGCACGAAACTAAACAGAGTTAAGCTTTTGCGCAAGGAAGTGGACATAGTAAGGACCTTGTACAAGATGTTTCCATTCATTCCTACATTTATAAACTATAAGTACCGAGAAGACTTCCCGGACTTTTTCAAAATCAACTTTTTTTTATGAATTTATTTCTCTAATAAAAAGACATTGCTCAAAGTCAGATTTCTCTGATCTCTTCAGCATACTCCAGAAAATGTGGAAAAAAAATATGTCCTACTTAATATACACATTTCCCTTGTTGGTATTAGCATATTTCACAAAATTCTAGTCGACTCACCATAGTCACACCGGTGACTGAAGTCACCCCAGTTTACGGTAACGTAAATGTTAATATCCATAATGCACATTAATACCACGACTAGTTTTGTTTGTTGGTTAGCAACACTTAATCTACATGCTGTCTGTAAATGACATCTGTGAATGAGTTTAATCAGTCAGTACATGTTAGTACTGTTTTGATAGAGCTTTCCTCATGATTGGGTCAATGGCAAGGGATTGTGCCCCCTCCTTCCCCTGAACTATCCCCGCATGATACTTATCTAAGAGATGTTTTGTATCAACAACCCCCAACAGTAAAACATTGAGCACGCTTTTAACAAAATCTGTCCCCAAAGTTCTGAAGAAAGTGTTAAGTAACTTACGGCACCGCATTGCACATACTCTCATGAGAATGCAGGGCAGTTCCAGCATGATGTAACTGTGGTGCGGTGCTGTGTTGCAAACCAGAAAGATGTATCACTAGGTTTCAGTACTTACTGGGGAAAAAGAAAAAAAGTCATGATGATGTACAGACATTCATCAGACATCACATTCTGCTGTTTGGTCACAGTGTTGCCAGTTGCCAAGAAATTCTCATAAGAACTCACTCAGCTTTCGTGCTGATGTCATAAAAAGTTGATTTATTGTTATCTTATGTATTGGAAACACTACTCATCGGCTTAGTTCGATAGTTCAAGATGCGCGGAACTTAAAAACTAAGAAAAAGTACTGAAACCACAGCATTTTAGAGACGTGAGGAAACATAAGGGGTTTCGTCATTCTTTTTTTTGGGATGCTTCCCCCTCTAACTTATGACTAGATAACGTGGCATATTGGGATTCCTCGGAAAAAATATCTCCAAAGATGACACTTTATTTGTGTGAGAACCCCACGTTTCGTTCCCCCTCCCTCCACCTATCGTGTTCAGAGTTAAGGGGACAGGACTTTCCGGACAGCCTGTGCTATAGCGCCAGGCATTTAGTAATAAATATGTCAAATATTGCCATACATATTCAGTTAGAGTTGTGCCATTGTCTTCATCTATACTCATACGATTGTATATTTGTACTTCTACTTTCTACTACGTTTCTTTTCTCATCTTCAGTTATGGTTTGTAACATAGGAAAGATATAAATCTGTAATACTAACAGTTAGTCGATCTTTGTGTATGTTTGTTATATTTGAAATACTCCGTGGACAAGTTTTAACGGACAATCCATGAGAACAGAGCCATCTAGTGGATCCAACTATGTACTATTTTTGTCTTCTACATTAATACTACATAAATCCGAAACCCACGTAGTCCTCGTTTTTTAAGTGTCTGTGAATAGTTTGTTCCAGTGACGTTCGAGACTGGATTAGATCCAAAGAAAATAATACAAGTTGATTAGTAGTGAGAAAACTTATTGTAGAGGCTTTTTTAATCAGTTCCGGCACTAAAGTATCTTTAGTAATCCTTCTGAAGCCACCTTAATTAGTTTCCAGGTTTTCATTGATTTTTTATTTTATTATTTTTTTTATCGAAGCTCTTGAAAACTACGTCATACTGAATTCGTATTTCGCTCGTGATTGTAAAATGTTTCGTGAAGTTATCAGCATGACTGATGTAATTTCACTATATGACACACCTGTATGGATTATGGTATTTAAGCTTAGATTACTCCATCTTTTTAAGTTCTATGCAATCACAAAAGTAAACGAACACCGAATAGAAACACTTCATTTGAACTGTATAACGAAAATAACATTTATTATTCAGACGTGTGTAATCTGGAAAAGATCCATCTTATTTCAAACATAGAGAATACATATACAACTTTGATCTTTAACATATAATTTGGCACATATCAATCCCAATAATCAATGATAATTCTTCATATACGAGTAACCACCATTCCATATTACATATCTAATAATGAAGCACTTTCAGTAATATCAACAAGTCTAAAAGACTTGTCAAAATCTATTTAATAACGATGTTCATTTTCTTATTTTAGTCAACTATATTTCGAAGATTAAATTTGAATCTGTGTAACAGACTATATCACGATTAAGCTGAAGGAACCATTCCCCCCCCCCCCACACACACACAGAGAGATTGCATAATGCAAACTAGCTACTCATAATGACCTTGAGATTATACACTAATCTTGAATGAACATGATGCTATTATCAAAACAAGCGGTGCGTTCTCAAGAATTATTATATAGATATGTTGAGATAAGAGAACTCTAGATGTTGTCATCATACTACAAAACTTAACGTGTCCTTCTCACTTGAGGCACTGTTCGCCTGTTGTTATGACTCCCTCTACTGTTCCTTCTAAGCTGGACAATTTAAAACTGTTTCGTAACAATAGTTAGGTTTAGAGTTGTAGTGTTCATCATTTAAGTTCTCTCAATATATTTTAAATATTTAAACTCCATAGATAGTATCGTAGATATCGCCGTTGCGCGAAGGGGCCCTATGCAGTCACTTTCGTTTGTAATAACTCAGCTGTGGGAAGCTGTTACCGCCGTTATTTTTCGGAATACCAGAAGTAGACCCTTCTTGCTCTTTACACACTTAAGATCATCGATAACTATTTTATAAGCTGCCTTCTTAATTAATGTAATTATTCCGTGAACTGGGTGTCAGTAATAGTTACAATGATTGTTTCAAGAGCCTTAGTGAACGAAGTAATGTGCTTTACAATCAGTTTTACGTCACGACTCGTGAGTTTCTAGTAATTGTAATCCAATTTTGTTTGGTTATGTTGCTACATTCATTGTATATTTTCTAAGGTTGTGTTCTACTATCTACTAGACGAGTGAATAAGTGTTATTTCTATAAAAAGTGTGTTCGTTACTGAATTGTAGAATTGAACTGACTTATGGCCTCAGGCTCAGGTTGAGGTAGGATGTCGGCAAGGGCCTACTTGGTAGGCAGAATCCGGCATTTAACATTATATATACTTAGCCCTGTAACATAAATGAGAATCAAAGTTCAAACACTTTGTATTGTGTGTTCATAAGGGCGGGACGCGTTGTACATAAACACTCGTTTTCCCCTCATGAATAAGCAAATCTTCAAATGCTGGAAATGAAGGTAATCATGTAAATAGGACACGCGATCGAAAACACAAATGGTGTAAACACGGGGAGGTGGTTATTCACACCAAACCAAGAAAAAAAGCTCCTCTGAAGACATTCTGAAATATGCTTACTTATAGCGGCATCGTCACAAATGACGTCATATTTCGACAAGTAATGACGTAAATGGTGTTTGTGTAGCAAATCATACTCAAAGTAGTACCCAATACATCTATTAATGGTATGTTTATGATTGGCTAATTCAGCGTAGAGGGGATTTTTTATGCTTGCCCTATTAAACCATTGTTGGTCTTACGTCGCGAAACCTGCCAATACAGCGCTTCTTCAAAATGGGGTATTGGGTATGGAGTACTACGTCAAGTGTGATTTGCTAAGCCGACACTTGTATATCAAGCTGTGACGTCATTTGTGACGATGCCACTTGTCGCAGTAATATACGACATCCACTGGATAAAAGCAGATATTTTTTAAGTTATTGGAGATTACTAAAGGTTCTGTTTTATATGACGATGCCGCCATGACTTTGAGCGTCTGTATCCGAGACTATGTATCATTTTGAATTTCTTCATATAAACCAGATAATAATGCTGCATACTATTCCTACTTTCTTGAACACTATCTCCTCCTAGCAATTCAAAAAAAGGGGGAGAACGCAGCGTCTGGAATGGCATGTTTCTCTTGCATGACAATGCCCATTGCCACTTTTCAATGACAGTGAGAGGATTGCTTCACTGGTGGCTGTAGGAACATACGAGTACTCTCTAAACATCAGTTTTCCAGTGAATAAAGAGCATCTCAAAGGCAGGTGGGATGTCAACAGTATACTTAGGTGCTCAAGAGAGTGTCAAGTAACACTTTATCGATGGTGTTCTTTGCCTTCCAGAAGTTAACCAGTGTGTCATTTACAAAGCATGAGACGATATTCAAGGAATGTTACAATCTGAGCGTGTTCTATTTTCAAATTGTGAATGTCTTGTAATTTTGCCAGTACAAGAGAAATGAACCTCGTATTATTCATTCTTTGTTAATTCCAGGTTGCGTTTTCACATCAGTTGTTTATAGTAAAGCGCTAATCATGTTCATTGTCAGCTGCTTTTACAGTTCTGATTTAGTGTTCACGATGACATTTGCTTCTTTGTAAATTTCTTGAACTGTTCAGGTAACACTTGATCATTATAAATTGTACTCACTGTGATGCTGCTTCAGAATTATTTTTAGATCAGTTCCTAATGTACCATGGCATGAAACGAGATCTTTCGTTTTAAATTACAAAGTTTTAATGATAGCAGCTTTCATCTTTCATGATTTCTCTTTAATTGCAGGTATGGGAGCTGGAAGCGGAAGAGCACGATCTGACCCCACTCATCAGCATGTGCATGGCCCAGGACCAGCCTACGGTTCTCACGGCAGCTACACCCAGAGTACATCCACACAGACGTCATCAGCGATGGAATGTGAATCTCCTCGACTTGTGCAATCTTCAACTACACAGGGTTATCCCTTCCCCCACGGCCACAGCCACTCCCGGACTCATTACCATGCGCACGCTCACCCGCATCGGTCGCGGGTGGTAGGACCCAGTATGGGGGCAAGTTCGACAAGCGTGGGTTCAAGAATCGGAGTGGGGGTGGCCGCAGGGATGCTGGATGCACACTACCAGCGAATTCCATTGGTTCCGTACACGCTTCACAATAGCGCGTCAGCTCCGTCTTCCTTGCCCGTTGACCTCGGGGCTATGGGCCATGGATCCGGTTTGGCAGGTCCTGACCCAAGTTACCTTCCAACAGGGCCGAGTTTGGACTGTGCTCAAACAGGCAGCCTAAATATGCAGCTGGGTAGTAGTGGTAGCTACCATCCTGCGTATCCCGGACCCTATAATATGTTGCAACAGCAACCCCAACACCAGAGTGCGCCCAATCCTTCCGGACTTCATTCGGCTCCTTTCGGGAGCACGAGCTATCAGTTTGGTGTGTCGGTGTCTAATAATCAGAGTACGAGCATGACAGACTCCAGTAAACTTCCAAGACAAGGCACAAGTGAACGGGAAGACAGTCCAATGGTAGGCGTTTGTGTTCAGCAGAGTCCCGTGGCAAGTCATTAACAGTGACTACATTAGTAGTTGGATATTATATAAATAGGAATTAACATGCTGTTCGTTAATTTAAAAAACATAAAAAAACTTGTTTTTATTTTCTGGAATTAGGAGTATTTTTAAATAACTGGAATGTTGGAATTGTGATGAACAGTGCAGAACTGAAATCGTATTGTATCATAGAAGACAAACCAGAACGTGCTGTGGCAACGGACCATGGGAAGCAAAACTCCAGAGATAAGACAGAGAGAGAGAAAGAGGATGACTTTCAATCTCTCCCTCTTCCATTCTTTGCGAGAAATTTTTATCGTGCAAGTTTGTTCATGTGATGATTTTAATTGCGTGTGGTGCGTGTGTTTATGATTGTAGCAGTTTCTATTAAAAAAAAATACATCATCAGCGTTCGTTCAGTCGTCATCTCAGTACTACTTGTGTTGAAATTTGGAGAATTTTCTCCCTTCTGCAGTGGGAATTATTATTAAAAAGGATACAAAAAAAAAATACCCATGGGCCTCGGCCCATTAAACCAAAATGTATACAAGAAGGGACCAGTGAGATGACGTACATTGTGTAATGACAGCATTCATTTAGAAAAAAAAAAGTTAAAAAAATAACGGTTTATCGTTACAAAAAAAATATATATATATATATATAATAAAAATAATGAGTTGAGGCCACGTGGGAAGTTACATATCTGTGGTGTTCACTGACACGGTGGTTCCGGCTGTGTCAGTGTTGACAGCGTACAGTAGATATCAGTCCACTTTAAAATAAAGCTTAGAGTTTGTCATTTCTTTGTTTACAGTATTGAAACAAAACTTCCTTGCTGCATTTTTTCCTACCACCAAGAAGGCCACCCATGTACTTACAGAAGAATACTTTTTAAGAAAAAACGTATTTAAAAAAAATAAAAATAAAAAAGAAGACGCTGTAAAAGCTAGCAGGTGACAATAAACGCATGCTTAACTTTTCATAAATAGGAACTGTTAGAAATCTGTTGTAGTTGTGTTTTTTGCGAAAAGGAGTGAAGGATGAGAGAGACCGTAGTTGATTCCACAAATTTCACATATAAAGTATTAACCATCTACCCTCATAACCAGTTTTCCATATTCATCTTTTTCATGGACTGTATAACGTTAAAGGCATAAAAAAAACTAACCCATGTTCGTATGTTCATATATTTAAACGGTTCTGTTTGTAAGACAAGTGTTGTTACAAATGTTTACGAACTCCTGTTGAACATTTTTCTATTCATTCTTGATACATAGTTCCTCCTTGCCCCTCCCCCGTATCCTCCCGCCCCTGAAAAAAAAAAAGAAGAGCTTTTTTTTTCTTTTGCGTGTCCTCAACTCAATCTGCTAAAACAGGTATAATTTTATTCGTCATCAAAAAAAAAAAACTGCTCATACATAATTAGTGTGATTTTTTTAAAAAAACAACAAAAAAAAAAGTAGTAACGTATAATCTTGACGTTTTAGTCCAGTGAGACTTGTACATATTTAAAAGAAAAAAAAAAAGAAATACTGGACTTATTTGTGAAAGAAAAAAGTTCATATTTAATCAAACTGGTCGTTTGTTATATGTCAGTACAATGGGCATTTTGAACAATGAAGACGCAATGTGCATGCAGGAGCATGTAGGTGATGTTTTTTAAGTGTACATACGGAGTTTTTGACATTCACATGTGACAAAAAAAAAACTGTTGGCGATTATCAGTGGCGTAGTAGCTGAATTTTAAGGCATATGTGGGGTGTAAAGTTAAAAAAAAAAAATAATATTTGTTGGTGCCAACTTACGAATATACACCGTATATAAAACACATGTAGGAATCTTGATGAGTTTTCTGTATTTCCTTAGAATGTCTTATTTGCGACGTTAGCTTCAAAAAGTAGATTTCTCCAAAACGAAAATCTCTTGGCTGTTTCTTCAGATGAGCTATTTTTTTTTTCGACTAATGAAATCATCAGTTGTTATCTGTGTTAATTAATTTGGCCCCAACCTTAAAGAATTTCTCACTTCTACACCACTGAATGGGTTTTTTTAAAGAAAAAAATGAATAAAAAAAACTGTTTGTTGTTTTTCACTCACATAACCTGTATGCATACGAGTGCTGTTGGTATTGTTGTTCCAAATTTTTATGTACCACATTGTTCAAAGCGTCTCTTATTTATGTAAAACATCTCGTGATGTACATAGTACTGTTGTAGCCCGTTTGACTCTTGTTTTAGAAATGGCATTTTGGGGTTAAGTGTAGTTTGTAGCTACATTTCGCTTTTTTTAAAAAAAAAAAAAATAATAATTTTCCACAATTACCATCAATACATACACACAAAAGTAAATATATATATATACTTACAGACATATACATATACACTCACAACACGAAGCCCATATTCACTAATTCTGTTACTGCCGTTTTGAAAGGAAATAGTATAAAAAAAAACGAAATTACATGTTTGTTTTCTTTTGAGAAAACCTAAATCTTCCAAGCAATCTTAAAGAAACTATGAAACTTCCTTAAAAATGCATTTGATTGAAGAGTTCCTAGAAAGAGGTTTCAGTTTCAAGCGATGTAATTGAACAGAAAAGCTTAGTAAGCAAAGGTCTATTGGTTTTTTTTTTTTGTATTCATAAAGAAATGGGAAAAACATAATTCCATTTTATGTAGCAGTGCCATTTCTTGAACTTTGTCAATTGAAAAAAAAATTGTGATTTTAGACTATTTATATGAAACTGTAGGTTTAGATAATAGATCCTACTGGAAAGATGCTTTTAGATTATTTGCTTTGAAAAAAAATGAAAAGAGTAAGTCAGCTATATTATAACCATTTAAAGCCTACAGGATATTTTCTTTATATGCGTATTTATTATGTAAATAAATATATATATTATATCTATATATAATTGCAGCTGTTGACGTTTTTTAATGTATTTTTTGTGTAATTGTGCAAGTTTTAATATTTTACCGTCAGAATTTTCTACCAGTTTGATTGGCTGCATAAAAGAATAATCATCATCATGTATATAATATTCAGTTCACCCTTCATGAAAGCTTTCCGATTTTTTAGGTATTCTGACTATATCACCCTGTAGGCTTCACATGGTAATGTGTGGATGTCAGTCCACGAAATTTATCCTGGCTTTTTTGTTAAATAAAATGAAAAAGACTTTGTTGCAAAATGTTCGCTTTTTTTTTTCTTTTCAAAATCCTCGATTTTCCTGCATCAGAAGCGTTTTTTTTTTTTTTCTTACTTTCAGTGCGGTTTCTGATATTAATCATACCGTTGTGTAGCGCGTGTTTGATCAGTTCTGGAGAAATGTTTAAGTTAAAAATTCTCAAAACTTCGTCCTTTACTATTTCAGGACAATTATGGATCAATGTAAAGTGATGGGACTGGTCAAAGAAGGTGATAAGCCACAGTGCTATGGAAAGTGAGGTTTTATACTCGGTTGTAATAAAGCCACTTTTTCTTTATCTGCAGACTACCTGGATCTTCCCCATTATTGAAGCACGTGTGCTATGTGTTCCAGCGTTGCCGTACTTAAAGCACCCCTCTCTGCCCTGCAACCAGATACTCATAAACCCACCTGTGCTGTTTAGAAATAAGAAGGAAATGTCTGTAAGGAATTTACAAGGGGGGAGAGAGAGAGAGAAAGGGAAGTTCATTTCTGTCATTTAAAGTTTGGCAATATCGCTTCTCTCCCTGCAATAGCCGAACAGTGAACCGGAAATGGATATTGTAAAGTGCCGTGGATTGCGCTATTGTAATATACGACAAGCCACGTGCTCTGTGTTTGTAAATAAATAGTAGTGCGTAGTAAGAGCAAAAACACGCGCTACTATCAAAAGAACTTATAGTAATAGTAGACGGAGAGAGTCAACAACAATCAACCGAAGATACAGACGACGACTAGGAACTGAAGACTCAGCAGTCCAGAACATAATAAAAGGCGTCGCAACACATCAGGCGGGACTATTTCAATCCCAGAGATAGTCATGTCAACTCCTCTCCCTCTCTGGTTCGATCTGCTACTGGATGGACCAACCTTCCTAACCGGCCGAATCTGCTACGAGATGGGCCAACTTCCTAACCGCTAGATCCGCCATGGGATAGGCAATAAACCTCCCAAGTCCTGATCTGCTACGAGATAGGACTTTTCCTTTATAGCCCCAGCCAGCTACAAGCTAAGGGCCTTCTTTCTCAGCCAGATAACAGACCGTTGTCTGGGCCAACGTCAACCGCAACACATGGAACCGTATGGAAAAGAAAGAAAGTAATTTGAAGTACGAATGTAGCTCAACAATAAGTATCCAATAGTTCGTACGGGAGACTCGTTTTATTAAAATAGTGGACGTGTAATTTTTATAATAAAAGGTGAAGGCATAAAAGACAAGCTACGATCCTTTCATTGCTCTACCTAATAAACTTAATAAACCAGTAACGGCGCCAGACTCAGTTACACTGGGCGTTGCGATGGCAGTTAAGGCGCCCCCAAGAATAAAACATTACGATATGCTTTAGATCAGAAATTCTACGAAAAAGGACTTCGAAGAGAAGACTACAAACTATACATTTATTGTTAGTTACCGATAGTCTTCCAGCCATCTCCTTTTTTCTGAACTAATATATCTGTGTCTTATAGCGTTGTACTAGCACTGTGCCAGATAAATTATCTGAAAATGTTCCTTCACGTTTCGGTGCGAGGAAGCCAACACACAAGTTGAGACTTGCTTGTTGCGTATCCCCTTTTCAGAGTGGGTCTTTGTAGTGCTCTACATCAGTGTTGCTCAGCCTCTTGCAAGAAAAATTGTATTTAACAGTGTCAGGATTCAGTTTCAAGTTATTTCTGCTCCCCGGCCCAACACCACAAGAAAAATGAATAAAGCCTTGTTTTCATTGGTGACTGAAAACTATTTTCTCTCTCTCTCTCTCTCTCTCTCTCTCTCTCTCTCTCTCTCTCTTACCGTAATTGATCCAAGTCCGAATACAGCTTGTTGGTAACAAGCAGGATTAGGTCACTTTTTAAAGCGTGAATTTGAGCGCGAGTTTCGCTCAGAAATAAATTGAGTTCCGAGCGTACAGCGCACGCGTACTTCCTGGTCATATGAGAAGCGGTACACCTAAGTGAAATTGACTTTGGACTGTTTAGTTTCCTGACGATATTTTTTACCAAAGAAATTTAAGTTAAATTTTACTTGTCACATTGTAAACAAAGAGTTGACATTTTTGTGTTCAATAAATACGAATGGCGCTTTAATATAATTCTAATCACAGAATATTTCCATGCTAAAATAGTTTGTCGGTTGCTTGTGGTGAGAATAAATCCAGTCTATTAAATTAAGTGGAGGACTGGACGTGGTGGTTGTACAGTGCATCAAATATAAAAGAAATTTCGTTAATCCGATAAAGAATTAAGCAAAGAAGATCTGGAGAGAAATCTTAGGCCAGCATACGAAAGTTTTTTTCGAAATGAAGCAATTAACCAGTAAACTATCTGGTCACGTGCAAATTATGTCCTATAAAGACAGTTGCAGTATCGAATTCGAATCGAACAAACCGGGACGTATTTAAGGGGGAGCATCCTGAGGGTCATTCCCGCGAAATTCACATTATTTTTTTAGTAAAATTAGTATGATTTTACGCCAGATTATATGCATTTTAAGTCAATTTCAAACCAAAACTGCTCTGACCCCACCCACGAAGGTGCTGGACCCCTTCCGAAACCAACTTCTTGATACGTATCAGCACAGGGCGGTATGTCACGCTTATTCACTGAATCTCGGCTCTACATTGTAAAGATCTCAGAAGGCACTATTTTGGGTTGCATTGAGTTTCTCTACAGATCATAATTAAAATATAGTTTGTCTTCTTTAACAGTGAGTAAGTGCTTGTGTAGACACCATAAGTATGAATGAGGCTAAAATGTAGTTCCCGACAGCAACAAAAAATTAAAAATTGCGGGAGAAATGTAGGGGTATGGTACATTTAGTGGCAGCCAAAAAATATTTTAAAAAATAAAGGAGAAATATATGGTTCCTGTATTGAAGTGTTGAAACGCTAAACAGAACAAAGTTTTAAGTTATGAAGTACCGTCAACGGGGATGACGTCGATCAGTATTTTTAATTTTTCTGTTATTTGTGCTAAAAATCTGTTGAAGTGACACGAAAAATTATACCAGTAATCCTTGATGATTCCACATTTAAACACAGAAGAAAATTCTTAATTACTATTGCATTAGAGCTATACTAACATACAAAGTGATCGACTTCACCCCATCTAGTGGGGTGAAGTCGATCACCGATTTATTCTCAGTGGAAATACAACTTTAATCCACGTAATGGAGTAAAATCGATCAAAATCTTTAATGTTTAAAATGTAAAAGTGAACGTGTGTGCTTTCTACCATCAAACTATCTGGTGTAGTAAAAAGTAATCCATTATTTTGCCAATAGATGGCTTCAGTGATCTGTATCTCGCGTTGTGTAAGTCCGATCGGGTTCAACGAGATGGCGTTCAAACGATGAGATTGCGTACTACAAACACTGTTCAGATAGTTGTGATGAGTTGACTCAGTGTTGTGTGAGCGCGCGCCAAAATGGACACTAGCAAAGAGAAAATACGCTAGCTATATTTTACAGTTTTTCTTCGATAAAGGCGAAAACGCAAGCCAGGCGGCTGCAAATATGAATAGTGTTTATGGTCCTGATACTGTAACAGCCAATCACGCGCAATTTTCGTTTCGTCGATTCCGTTCCGGTAATTTTGACGTCAAATATGTACCACGCACTGGAAGGCCACGTGTCGAACATGTCGATAAAATCATGGACATTGTCGCGTCCGACCGTCATGTAAGC
>JAGDQP010007818.1:54763-64978 GCA_022664845.1 Lepisma saccharinum | reverse complement strand
ATATAATCACAAATACGGGCAATAATAATAAAGATAATAATTGATTATCTTTTACTGTTCCCGAGTACCGTTTATAAGCGGAAAGGAATTTATCTACTGGGAACGGAACGTTTTCTCGATTCACCGTTGTCTCTGACTGATGTACTAAAAATAGCAGTTAAAAAGAGACAAAAACGGATGGAAACACGAAATTTTAATGGTTAAAACTAAGCCGACAAATGGACAGAAAGTAATCGTGTAAGAGTTTTAATGATGTTTTTTTTTTTTAAAAAAAAGGGAGGCTCGGAAAAGTTGTTACGATTGCTAACGCATATCAAGACGAACAGACAGTCAAGCAAAAGGTTGTTTTGGTTAAGCAAATCGGGACGCTTCTTTTCCCCCCCATCCCGCCCAAGGACAGGCACGCTGACTACTACATGAAATATATACACATCTATCTATCCATCCAATGCTTTTCTAATGGGTACGTTTAAAAGTCATAATATACAAGACTGCTTCAGAAAAATACGTGATGGAATTGACCAGGTATTTTTTTCGGTATCACGTGACAGGACAACAGAGAAAGACCTGCCACCACCTGGTTGCATTTTTATTCCTTCCTTTTTTTTTTTCTCTCTTTTATCTTGCACCTGCAGCTCTGTTAGCGGTCAGTTTCCCATGGAAGTTATGCCCTAACTTGTAACGTTGTAATACTTCAAAACGCATTTGCTACTCAATTTATTTTTAAAATTGAGTTGAATTTATTTACCGCCTACAGGCAATTTTGACTTAGACTGGGATAGGATACGTGAGATGATATTTGAAGGAACTCCTCCAGAACCTAGTTTGAAGGTACCACCTCGGTATTTGACTCCTGACTGAGAAAAAAAACCTGGAAAAGACACCTCAGAACCTTCAAATTGTTAAGTCAACGTCCTACTAACTTCGTTACGGCCGTTCAGTCATGCTTTCAGAATCTGCACTAAAGTTCGCCAACTTTTGAACATTTTTGGAAACACGAAAAACAACCATTTCAATTTTGGAAGGCAGGCACGATAGTTCTTTTGAAACTCTTTGTGGTATCCAGAACCGGATGGATGAAAATATTAGTTCCAGGGCTTTTTACTTTTTAATACAAGTCAATTCTATTAATCTCCAAAGTGTGTGTTCTAAAACGTTTAGGGAACATTCAGACGTTGACTACCAAACAGAAAATGGTACAATACAGACAGTAGAAGGGAAAAATGGGAGTGCTATTCACGGCAGGAGTACCTAGAGGTGAAGCCAGAAGAAAGAAAACGTAAGGGGAATTTCCGTAAGCTAATCTCCACAAAACTTTGTATAAATATACCTACCTTAGGGTAATACATAATTACATTAAGTATGGCCTACCTCGAGTGATTGCTATTTTACACCACTCCACATAGTTTCCAGAGTAAACAACGTGTTGTTAACTTACCTAAAAGGAAAGAAGAAGAAAAGAACTATTAATAAATATTGCATAGAATTCACCAAAAAAAGTTATAAAAGTGTTCCTATCAACATTTAAAAAGCTGTAAGTTTGCTACGGCATGTATTTCGGTATATGAAAATAATGCTTTGATTCCTTTGTTTTAACGCTTCAACACGTAAGTTATATGACCATAACTAAGTGCATTTAACACTGTTTTAATCAAAACTTCATTGCGAATCTTGACGTCACATTTTCAAACTAGAGGATAAAGTTTTAATATCTTGGGAGAAGGAAAGTAAATAATGGCTTTCTAAAATTAACGTGATAAAAATCTATTTATCAAATCTTAAATATTGTGTAAATATATCAATTTTGTGCATAATTAACGATGACGTAAGATCTTAAGAATAAAAAGAGAATAAACCGAAACTTCCTTCTAAAGAAAACTCTGAGAAGATTTACTTATCTTTTAAATTAACACAAAGGATATAGTTTAGTATATATTATTTAATAAAGTACAGAGTACTACATAAGTAATTCTCATTTTGAAGAATAACAGTTGTTATTTTGCTACTTTTACTAATTACATCTTAGATTATGATAAACAGTGGATCTACAAACGTCAAGGTTTAAGAATTGAGGCTGCTCGAGGGAAGAAATAGTCCTAATACGATTTCACCTAAAGAGTCAGGAGCGACGAGAGGATCTTTTCAGGTTCTAGAAATGTTTAAGTGCAACACTCTACAGTAAAACTTGTTAGAAAGTTTCTTCTTAAGAAATTGAAACGCTGAAAAATTAACCAGCAACGGAAAGAGTTAGGGATACTTGCGAAACAGACACAAAACAATGGATTAAAAATATTTGTATGGAGTCATTTTAGTAACTTAACTCCGATCTGTCTCTATTATAGGAGTGGACTGCTTTTCTATGTCCCAGATGATGCTCGAACTAGCAACCTCGTGGATGGAGGCCCAGGACCCTAGTCTATACGATCATCAAGATCAGCTACAAAGAAATGACCAAGTATAACGTTACACTTTGTAGTCACACGAACCATGATTCCATGTGTAAACACCAGTGTAGACATTTGTTCACGGATATGTTCTCTGATTATATATTTCTGTAACTTTCTCATTTCGTAATTTTCCCCCCGAGGAGTTTTGCTTTTTATCATCAGAGAACTCAAGACTAAAAAAAGTCGTTATTTTTAGTTATATCCCTATCCCACAATCTTTACAGAAGTCCCGTTCGGGTGCCATATGTAACGCCACAAAAGCGACCTGATGGCTTCATTAGTTTACTTTATGAGGAAAATATCACATTTCAGGCAAAGACAATCAGTAAACCAGTTTAAATATCAGTGATGGTTACTCGATTCACCTCCCCGAAATAAAATTTTTAGAAAAAAATAAATAAATAAAACTCATAAATTACGTAATTGGAGTATTAACAGCAAAATCGTAATTAAACTCGTTACCGTACCTAATATATAACAAAATTAGCGTTATTTGTCTCATAGCCTATATACAATTACATCCTGCTTAACACGAACAGAGAACTAGACGAAGCAGCTAATTAACAGGTATGCAATTAACGGACTCACACACACACACATATATATATATATATATATATATATGTACTCGTATATTCTGTACATGTAAACACACCTCTCTACACACAATGAAACAATTAATGAAAATGAAACCGAATAGGTAATTATTCAGTTTGATCTTATCATAGTAAAATCGTGTATAGATAAGCTTAACAAAAGAGAGTGCATCGGCTATAAATTTGATATAGAGTTACTGCAATACATATAATGAAAATTTTTAAGCTTAAATTCCAGGTTCTCTTCCGAAAAACAATTTAAAAAACAACTTAAAAGTACCTTAGTACTTTCGTTTTTTTTCTTTCGTCTTTTATTTCGTGGATTCTTTGCATAAATACCTAAAAAAAAAAAAAACTGGTCTTGAAAAGCAGGTACCGGTATCCAAAGTAATCATTATGATTGGTGTTCTACCCAAAGTCACTTTATGACAAAGGCCCCTTGGTAAGGTGAACCGGTGATGGTTTCTCATCTTCCATCGACGAGTGATGATGTCTTAACTCTAGAAGTCAACACTGAAAAATATAACGCCTAGTCCGGCTGGGATCAAAATGTATTATTTTCCTCCGTTGTTTCTTCTAGTTTCAATTAAAAATTAAAACTGAATATTCACTAAAGTTGCGTGAGAAAAATAATAATAAAGAAAACATATGAAGGGTGTGAGGCAAGAACATGGTAACCCACAATGTTAAACTTGTAAGAAATTCGATTTTTACTGCTGCACAAGTCATTTTCATTGGCTGAAAGCTGGTTTTTCACGTAAAGCTATACATAAAGGCTTAAAATAATTGTACCAAATCAAAATAACGAATTTCTATTTTTCATGCTGCTGTGTGGGTTACCATGTTTTATTATTTATACGATAATATTCGCTACCTAAGTCACTCAAAAATAAATCTTTTCACTGAACTCGCTGTAAGAAATGTTTAATTTAGAAATTCTTTTCCTTTTTAGTGGCAAGATGGTATACTGCTCCTCGTTTCCCGCCATCTTAATTGTTGGTTACCATCTTATGAATCCCAAAATGTTACAATAGGCTTACCATAAGTAAATATTGCTGCCATCTCTAGAGCACAATTTGAAGTCGGACAACATTAAACGACGCGGTATGATTCCTTTCCATCGGGTGCTGAATAACTAAAAAAAATAAACATTTGTGGGTTACCATGTTTTTGCCTCACACCCTTCATATATTACAGAAATTCTAATGATATAGGAAATATAGTGCAAACCGTTTTGATTGGTGTCATCAGAAATAACACCAGGCGGACTTCTAGGGTTAGGTTGAGACCAAATAATTGCGTTCACCGGGAAACAAACTCGAAATGTCCTACTTACAAGAGGGCAGACAAAAACCAACCATCCAACGATGGAACATAATGATAAATAGTACCTGTATCTTTCTTGCTGTGTAATGAAGTATTATTCGAAAATAAGTAAGGCTGAGAAATAAAGTGTGCAGGAAACGTTTAAACCCAATCTTCACGAAAATATGCTAAAAATTCTGTTAGTTTAGAAAAGATTTGTTCAAAAGAAATGTCAATTATTATTTTACAAGGTCAATTATAAAAAAATGCGATTCTTCCGATAAATTCTTGCAAGATGGCAATCCTGAGTTCACAACAAACAATTACGGAAATAAGTTTTAGACAGAGAGGAATATTAAATTCTCTTTTATTAGTTTTATAATTAAAGAGTATTGTCTTGTTTCACTGAATACTATATAATCTGTGCACTTAAGTTTAATTACACACTTGTAATCAGAGCTGTAAACTAAAATGTGTACCTCGTTTCTTTTCTTCTTCCTTTCGTATTGTAAAATATCAGGAACATACTCGTGTAAAAGTATCATAAAAGTTAATATACCCAAAATAGGTTCACACGACGGAGAAGACAGGATCACCTTCGACTTACGTAAAAGCTTCAGTTACGTAAAATAGTGAAATAATAACCTTGAAGTTAAAAAAAAGAGTTGGAAGAATTGACATATAATTTGGACAATGATTCCTTTGCGCGCGCACACACACACACACACACACACACACACACACATCAAGGAAAAATGTTGTGAGAATGTTTAAGAAAATATCATCTTTCCCTGCTTTATGACATAATGAGTATGGTTTCAGAAAGATAATAATTATATATCAAAACTAACTCTTACTGAGCGGTCGTGGCTCAGTGGTAAAGGTTGGCTTATCATTCGGGAAGTCCTGGGATCAATCCCAGCAGCCGATCATCCTGAGTAAGGTTTTTCCTGTCATATCAGGTAAAATGATGGGATGGTACCTACAAAATAGGCCCTTGTCATGTACCTTCCAACATCCTCTCTCCCTACTCTATCCCGGTCTGAACCTCAGATGCCTAAAGGCCATAAAATAAATTGAAATCGAATATAGAAAACATGCAACATTGCCAATAGTACTGTCCAATAGTCAGTTCTACAATCGACCGCTAAACTTCTAGTCAGCGCTAAGTTGAGGTCAACTCTCATTTCACGTACTCTCATTGGCCAAAACCAGACTTGGCCCCAACTTAGCGCTGAGTAGAAGATTAGCGGTCGATTGTAGAACTGACCCTTAATCGTTCATGAATATTGCCAAATTAAAATACAGTTCCTTGAAGGAGAGCTGAAATGGGTCACCGGGTTTATGCTTGGGACCTGAGGGGCAAAGTAGAGATTTATTTATTTATTATACACTATTGCGTTTGAACAGTGCTTCTCTTTCTGAGGTGACCGGAATCAGGGGTGTTAAACTCTAGCGTAAGAAAAATACGAAGCCTAAAATTTCCTAACACTGGTAATAAGCACAGTATATGGAAATATTTTATTTTCGGAAAGAACACAAATGCCGCCAGAGGTGTACAAATAACTCCATTCCCTCGTAAAAAGTTATTCTCAAAGAATTTTGTATTTGAAGTATAGGAGAAAAGCATTAAAATGTTTCGAAACTCCCACAGATGAAATTCCGTACATAATCTCACTTCTCAAGGAATCTCAACAAATTATAACACTGATTGATTCTAACCACAGAAACAAGACCAGGTCACCGGGTCAAGATTCGATTATCGTATAACCGGGTTAAAGTCAGTCTGACCTTTTGAGTCAAGCCGGTTCAAAAGTCATTCGGATCAGAGTGGGTCACCGGGGGATCAAAAGTGATCCAGTTTCAGCTCTGCCGTGAAGTGCATATACAATATATAACCATGTCTGTACTGGTAAAAGCAAAACTCTCTTCTACATCGAAAGAGACATATACAAAGTTGCGCCTTGTGATGAAGTCCTGTAGTCCAGTGACCATGGAGGATAAATCGTTGGGAAGAGTCACTTTAGTGGCAAGTGGGGATGTTGACATGCACCCGGACCCAAAAGAAATAGTTCCAGAGGTGTTTTTCTTTTTTTTTAAATGTCTGCGTTATTCAAAGCATTGCCGAACATCACTTTTATTTTTATTAAACGAACTTCGGTTAAAATGCCAAAATATTTTGCTTGGATGTTGGAATAGTTCAGTTCAAACATAGATCGTTTCCTTTCCTTTATCCTATGTGACGCATTTTTGACAATTAAAAATGTAATATCTTGATCCTCAGCACGTCATCAGCCGATGGAAGACAATATGGAACGCAATGGCCAACCACCATTGATTTCTCCTTTCGTTAGAAACCTTACATACTACAAATTGTAATTTCCTGTAAATATTCCAACGCCTCGCTTGCAAAAAACAGAAAAATACCTTATAATGTTATAGAATCTCTTATATGAGATCTCGCGGTGACTTACCTAGACTTCTCCGTTTGCGGCACAGGTTTGTGAGGTAGGGAGAAATGTCTAAATTTGTACTAAATTCATATTGAATCGAGATTTTCTTTTGAGAGGCGGGTATACTAATCTTTAGAACCCAAATTATGCAAGCTGGGTATAAAATTTATTTACATTCTATAAGGATTTTTTAATAGCAAAATTTGCTACGATGATTTGTATTTTTGTAGATGAAGATTATGTTTACATTTGTAGATAAAGAGTACATACAATTTGCACTCAATTATTTTATTGGTTTATTTTCTATTCATGCAAGTCTTTGGACCCCAATGACAGAAATTATATGGAATAAATTGGTTACAAGTTATAAACGAACAATTCTCCGCACGTACAATCTTTGAAAAAGAGCGAGTACCCTGACATTTACTTTGTGGGATTGAAGAGGATTCCTACATAAACCGTATTCACGGTGACCTGCATGATTAATGTTGTGCCAACAAGTGCTGATCCTAGTCTTCCTCTCTACACCATAAGAACATTGTCACATTCATAGTCTTCCTCTCTGCACCATAAGAACATTGTCACATTCATAGTCTTCCTCTCTACACCATAAGAACATTGTCACATTCATAGTCTTCCTCTCTACACCATAAGAACATTGTCACATTCATAGTCTTCCTCTCTGCACCATAAGAACATTGTCACATTCATAGTCTTCCTCTCTGCACCATAAGATCTATGATGCATCGGATTTGAAATTTTCTGGAAAGCGTGGAATCTGCTTCGATTTGGGACAATGTATTTTGAAACGAGAAATGAGAAGAAATCGTGTCTCTCTATTTGGTCAGTTCAGTCAGTTATTTTCCGTTGCTACCGCATGAGTGACGCATTTTCCATCCATCTTGAGACGTAAACGAATCATATCATATTCTACATTGGCGACAGAAGCTAACTTTAGCGAGCAATCAACGAATAGGCAGAAAATTTATGGTTCAGGACTGTCACCTTTTCCCAGAATCAAATCCTATCCTCCCACTGGCTTCTACGTTTTGCGTAGGACAGAACTGTGGAGAATGTTCTAGAATCTCGAAACTTGCCCGATGAGCACACTACCATGATCTCCGTGCACACACTTACGAAATTGGGGAGTGACAAGATGACCATCGTCTAGTTAACCTCTAGATGGGAGAAATGCCCACTTGAATTTTTCGTTATATTTCGATTAACCGGAGGCAAAGTCAAATTAGTATTATTTGCTTAATTTTTGCAGAAAATAACTGACTGAACTGACCAAATAAAAAGAGAGAATTTCTTATTTCACATTTCAAAATACATTGTCCCAAATCAAAGCAGATTCCACGCTTTCCAGAAAATCTGCAAATCCGATGCATCATAGATTGTCAAATTCATAGTCATCCTCTCTACACCATCAGAATATTGTCATGTTCTTAATTTTCTTTTCTTGACAATAAGAATACTGTCACATTCATAGTATTCCTCTCTACACCATAATATTATCACATTCCTAGTCTTCCTCTCTACACCATAAGAATATTGTCACATTCCTAGTCTTCCTCTCTATACCACCAGAACATTGTCAAATTCATAGTCGTCTTCTCTACACCATCAGAACATTGTCAAATTCATAGTCTTCCCCTCTATGCCATCAGAATATTGTCACGTTTCTAACTTTCCTTTCTGGACAATAAGAATATTGTCATGTTCCTAACTTTCCTCTCTACACCATAAGAACACTGTCAGATTCGAAACTAAACTGACATCGGGGTAGCCGAGAGGTTAGTGCGCTCGCTTTCTGTACGCGTGGTCACCGGTTCAAATCACGCTGGGTCCATTGAAAAGGGGTTCGGAACCCACTACCAACAAACTGTAGGTCCCGTCCTTAGAAGCTCACTAGCTCGTTTAAGACGTTATTAATTCACTCACTCACTAGAAACTAAACTAAGACTTTGCTACATTTTCCAGGCTGCCTTGAGTCTGTCTACCCAGATTACAAGATAGATAACACTGCGCTAGTGTCCCAACCCGACTGCTTACTTTTCCCCCTATTGCACGGACACTGTATGCAAATAATAAGATGTGACGTTAAACTGCTATAAAGACCATAAAACAAAAGTTTCAGTAAACGTATATTGTACTACCCACCCACATATTTCTATGTATTAACCTTCAGATGGTGTTAATATTGGGATATAGATCCAACATTTCCTTAGTCATTACGGTTGTTCATAAAACAATTTCCTCTCAAATTTTTGTTTCTTCTTCCTATCCAGGAAATGGAATAAGACTTCTTTAAAAAATAAAGCCGATGAAAAATATTTTTCATTACACAAACAAAACCAAGAGAATGATGATGATGATACAAGACGAAGAAAAGCAAAAGAGAGCAATCGCATCCACTGGAGCATGAGGCACAATAGAATGGAGAGAGAGAGAGAGAGAGCGGGGAGGGGGTCAGTCGGTAGCAGCTTCCTTAATGCGGAGAGGACTATGAATAAACAAGGGGAAAGAACCCCAAGAAAGAAAGAAAAAGCAGCAGATCTAAATAATCTGTAACAGAACACGGGAAGGAGGGATAATTAACGTTGTGGAGATCCAAGATCACCCGTCCGTAACCAAACATCTCGACTCGAGAAAAGATCGAGTAAAGTAGAGCGGCCTGCAAGGAAGCCAGCCAGCCCATTTCTGCTATCTTTTCTGCTTCACTTCATGCTTGTATACCCTGACGTGACCTCGTAATTACAACGAGAGAGAGAAAGAGATTTCGATGCGGGCTTCAAATAAGCTGTTACGCGACAAACAATCATCATTAGCATTTTCGGAAAAATAAAGTACCCACTATACACCGCCATCATTCTTGTATGCAGCGATGCGTAATAAGGTTGCCTGTGCAAGTAACTCGAAACTACCTACCATTGTTTTCTCTTCTTTTCATTTAATTTTCCTCTTATTTTTGTTTTCTTTCCTTTCTTCAGGTTCTGATACCATTATTTTATTTTCTGCTGTCAATGTTTCACCTTGACCCGCCGTTACCTCGTCGTCCATTTCTTTCGTTTGGACAGTCACGAAGGCGTACTTTCATTTGTTGGTCCTCTCAAAGATGACTTTCATAAGAGGAGTAACAGTATCAGCATGTTCAAAGTTGGGGCTATTACGAGCACGCCTGATTCAGCAGGGAGATCAATGAACATAATTCATTATAACCCGAATGGAGAGACCACACTGTGATTCAACCACAATAAAGTTGACTAGCTTTGCGATTCAACCTGCACTGCAAAAGAACGACTGATTCAGTGCTAGTGGAGACAAATGGCTTTGTGATTCAATGGCTAGTAGAGACAAATGGCTTTGTGATTCAATGGCTAGTAGAGACGAATGACTGTGATTCAATGGCTA
>JAGDQP010007818.1:29100-54549 GCA_022664845.1 Lepisma saccharinum | reverse complement strand
GGAGACGAATGACTGTGATTCAATGGCTAGTGGAGACGAATGACTGTTTCCCTGCTAACGGTGATGAATAACGTATTTTAATCCCGATGGAGACGAATGGTCTTATCATTCAATCTTAATTCAGATCACATGGCTATTTTGAAGTGAGGTAAATTTAATCTCAGAGGTGATTTACCATGAGATTAGATTAGTACTTTTTAAAAAAAACTGGTTTTAAAATAAAATGATCTATTGTTGATTATACTTATTTCACTTTGTGAATATCCATAATCTTATCTCAAAAGAAAAACCGAGAGGTCAGATTTCATTTTAAACGTGCTATGATCCCTACATGCTTGATTTTGATAATTTTCACTTCATTTTAAAATTTCAATATTATTAAGGTAACGTACAGTACACTAACATTTCAACCTCTGTATGTATGTACATAACAATTTACTGCTTGTGTTGAAATTTACGACTGTGTTAGAATTGTGTCAAGGGGAGAAAAGGGTCAGTTTTAGTTACTTTCAGGCAAAACCATGTGGTCAAAATGAACAGAAATATCCAGTATATGTGTCATGTTCGCTTATCATAACAAGACAGTCAAAGTAACAAATTATTGGGCATTCTCAGGACATGACAAAGTGTACGAAAATAGTATTAGATTAACGGATTCAGGTGCAGGCCAATATTGACACAAAGGCTGAATTATAATCTAAGGATGTTGTCAAGTGTTGTCAGTTCATTCCGGCTGTTTTCAGTTTGGACGGATATGGATCGTTAAACAGTACAAGTAGCCAACGAGGAATGTCCTAAATGATGACAATGTACACCCAATACTGAAAACTTAACAGAAAATGTAGTTATTTTAGATGTTTCGTTAAAGTCACAGGTCGATTTCTGTAGTTGTCCCAGATCTGCAACTACCGCTTCCACTGAAAGTGATATGTGACTCAGGAAACATGATGTACTCACTCAAATAACTATTTTCTGTTAAAAATTGTTTCCAGTGTACATTTTATTCTACCGATGTACACTTCTATAACTACTTTGTATTATTCCAGTCTAATTTGACATGGATCAGGTGGCACAACAGCCAAAGACTGAACCTCTCCCACTTCAATAACATAAAATTTCATTCCACTCTAAAGATATTTGAGTTAGCGTTGATGTTCACTATTTGTTGCAAGACAAGCAGTAAGAAAAAACAAAATACAATGCCCCCAGGCTCCGTGGAATAACGGTTACGGTCGTGGACTTGAGATCAGCACTGAGAGGGTGTACGTTCTATTGTCTACTATTGAGGCTTTTCCTCAGTTTGACAAGATCAATGTCGAGATGGTATCTAAGGCATGAGACCCTTGCCGCTACCTTCCCCATCCTTTTCGTGGAAGAGTGCTCGCCGAGGAAGTTACCAATCACACTAATGAAAGACTTAGATTACAGTAAACATAAGAAATTAAAAAGAAAGTAAAGGAATTTTATGGTATGATTAAAACAAAAAGCGCCAAAGCTTTCCCATATATTAAAAGCAATACAAATCTCAATAAATTATCAGTATCTTCTACCTATAAATTAACGTTTCTTCTTATTTCTTTTCTACGCTATCCAGTATTTCGATCTTCTATCTTTAACTCACGGCCTCCCAGAACTTGCACCACCTAATTATCTTCTGTCTTCCTGTTCTAAAGCATTCCTTAACTATTGATTTTCATTTTAATTTCTCGATAACCAAGGGCTCGCTCTCGACTTCTGTGGTTTCAACAAGCAGCTATATAATACAACAATTAGCTCGTTTCGTAGAAAAAAGGAGAGCAGAAATAGCGTTCTCATCACCACCACTGCCCCATCTCAAAAGCTCCCTTCCTTTCTCCTCTGCTCTGCTCTGCTCAACAAAACTCGCTCGCTCTCCTCCTCTGCCACTGACGAAACGAAAATTTTGCTGTATTTACACATATTTCTAATTAACCTCCCTCCTTTCCCTCCGTTCTGTCTGTGTGTATTTATACTGTGTTTTCTGTTTATTAACACACCGGTCTTTATATATATATCTATGCTTTCAGCATCGTACAGTAGGGTAATTGGCCCCAACACGGTAGCCTCATGCCAATATCCAACTAATATCCCAAGCCGAGAAACGATGGGAAGGTCTCCCGACTCTCAGAGACATTAGAACAAATTAACTGGTACTCCCTAAACTTTCCACCTACTCTAACTACCACATATCCACCCCACCCCACCCCCACACACACACACACCACGAACACTTCCCAATGAAAAGAATAGTACTTTCCCTACTAGTATTTTTTAGAAAATATAAAATGACGTATTTCTCTGGGCTGTTTGTTAGTTTGTTTGTTGAGTCGAGTGAGGAATGAGTACATGTGTACATCGTGATGTGAGAGGGTGTGGGGTTGAGGCATAAGATTTTTTTTTCTCCTAAAGAGAGAAAAAAAAACGGAAGAGGAATGCTTGTATAGTCGATAACTTAACGCACGACCTGGCCTCTTAATTACGACAGAAGTTGATGACGTATCAGCAAATCTCTTCTGTGTAAAGCCACTTGAAGCGTGGCCATGTTTTATTTCCTTTTATTTCGTATCTATGTGCGAGCACAGAGAGAGAGAGAGAGAGAGAGAGAAACTTCCTCCATCCTTCTCCCATTTTCATCTATTTTCTTTTGTTTTTTTCCATCTCTCCACCCACTCAGTTATCCTCTTCTCTTTTATCCCCTAGTTTCACTTTTCGTTACTCTATAAACAAATTCTGTCTTCCACTTAAACCAACGGAAAAGGAAGAGAAGCCTTATGTACACATATACAATTTTAATACAAGTGTAAATACATCAATTAACTAATAACTTACAGCACTGTAGAACTACACACACACTCTCTTCTCTCTAGAGGACTGCTGTCTCTACTCTTCTTGCTACTTCCGAGAATTTAAAGGAGGCACTTAAGGGGAGGAGGGAGAATGTCATATACAGAAAAATCTATGTAAATCACAGTGGATTTCATGTTCAATTTATTCTGTCAACTTTTCGTAATGAAAAACAATTTCACATCTTCGCCGTGATAATTAAATACTCACATGCACACTGTTACTGTATAGATATTGTGAGTCTTAAGTAAATGAATTACACTAGTGTGTAAAAGTTTCTACTCATGAACAAAATTAGCTAAAATTAAACGCAGAAATGACTAGATTCAAACATTTACGTGAAAATTTGAGAAGAAACACTTTTGAGAATAACAGGAAATCTACAGAATCACGTTTTGGCGTTGTATATAACACTGTGAACCACTAGCGTAACATAATTTGACTTAGTAACTGTTTAAAAGTGACTTGCAAATCTAGTGACTAGTCACGCAACTAGTCGATAGCTGAAATAGGCCAAATCTGTGTTCGTTTTAGTTCCCATTTGAGAGTCTGGATGGAAAGATAGGATACTATTAAATGAACATAAATTGGATAACAAAGTGAACCGCAACAAACGACTTAAAAGAGAGAGGAAAGGGGGAACAAGAGTAAGGCATGAATCTCTATGCATCTGACATTTTCATCACAATCGACCAAGTTTTTCTTCATATGAATTAGACATGGTGCTGAGACCGAGACTTGGGTCTCGTCTAGAATTCGAGACCGAGACTTATTCCACGAGCCGAGACCGACACTTGCCACTCTAGACTCTCGTCTCGATCGAAACGAACTTTCTTTTCATCAACGTCGATTTTTTAATTTAGGCCTAATGCTATTTTTTACGTTGTTTTGCATTAGAAGGATGGAGGGAAAACGAAGATTATATTATATCCTGGTTGGAAGACCGGAAAGAGGCCATTGGGAAGACCAAGACGTCGTTGGGAGGACAATATTAGAAGAGATCTTCGAGAAGTAGGTGTTTGTGATGAAAACTGGGTTGATATTGCCCAGGATAGAATTCAATGGCGAACGTTTGTTTGTTACTGCGGCGATGAACTTGCGAGTTCTATAAGCCATAGAGTTAGTTAGTTTATATTAGAAGGAGTCTTGTTGCAATTGGTTTTCTTCTGATAAATTTTATTTAAGGCTCAATCCAAGTGAGTTTTCCCGCCTTTTTCGTTTTACGTCAATTATTAAAATATCAGTACAAGAAAACAGAAATTAACTTTCACGGACCAAAGTTCGTTTCGTCCTTCAATAATGAGTACAATTATTATTTATTAAATGCTAGTAGTAACTGCAGGATTGTGTGCAGACACTTTTGGGACATTATTCTGTCCCAATCCTGAGTTTACTATCTAAAACTTTTATTAAAACTAATTCTACTCATTACTAAAGGACGAAACGATCTTCGGTCTGTAAAAGTTAATTTCTATTTTCCTCTACTGAAATTTGAATAATTGACGTAAAACTAAAAAGGCGGGAAAAACACTTGGATTGAGCCTTAACATGTTATTTTGGTTTTTTTTTTAATATGACAATAAGTCATATATGTAGTAAAGTTATCAATGTCAAACTATTTCTTCTTGTCTTTCAACAATTATATAAATGTGTTATTTTAATATAAACAAGCTGACAAGGCTACCACACTTTGCGTTATTTTAAAAAGCACACAGCCAGCGTAACGGTTTCAATATTCTATCATCATCTTCCTCACACGACACATTAAAACACACTAACAGTTCATAAAACGATTAAACGAACCAGAAGGCAAGAGATCCTTACTACGTCATCCGTCAATCACGTCTCAGAATCCGTTCACTTTTCAAAACAAAACATATTGTAGCCAATCACAGTCCTTCTCTCACAGGCCCCACCCGCAGTCAACATACCGCTATCACAAACTGGTAACAGGTAACAAGGAAATATAAAGAAAAAAAAAAACTCCTGCTGCACATTTCTTCTGAAACCATTAAGTTACAAATCTCCCGTCTTTCGTTTTCTCAATCCTGATATCAAAGAAATTTAATACTTTGTTTTCTTCCATCTCACATTCCAAAAACTCCCCTTTGCCGTTATCATTGAGTTCCTTAATGAATATATCTAATGTTCTTCTTGAGCCTTTCCAAATACTCAGTCAGTCATCAACGTACCTGCAAAACAGTAGTAGTCGGTCCTTTCCTTTCTTCATCACCATCCTTTCCCAATCATTCATCGCCAAATCTGCTAACACTGGGCTTATACACGATCCTATACTGAGCCCTTCTTTCGCACGCACTATCTTGCCACCTATCTTACAAAACCCATTCTCCCATACCGCTTTTAGAGCCTTCTGCATTCCATCACTATCCCACCCTTCTATAACGTTCCGTCCCATTTCTTGATTCACTATACGCAATATTTCCTCTCTACGTAGACTCGGTAACATGCTTTTCACATCAACACTAAACATCACCGTACTTTCCCCTCTTCATTCCTAATTCCTCTATTGACTTCATCATCTCAGCTGAATTCACCACTCTTCTACTTTCTTGACCTTCTCTTATCGCTTCCGCTTTCATCTTAATTTTTCTATTCCAACCTTTGTAGCATGTTGTTCCTACAGTCCAAGACCGGCCTCAGTTTCATCTCCTTCTTATGAATCCTCGGGAAACCTTTCATCCTCGGTAATCTTCCTTCTTCGTCTATAAATTTCTTGAATCCTCTCTTCTTGCAATCTTCCACTATACTCTTCTTTATCACCTCTTCATCATATTTTTCTCCTATTTCTTCATATTTATCATCATTCAGTCTCTCCAGTTTCCTTTCATACCATTGTTTATCCATCACTACCACCGCACCTCCCTTATCTGCTTGTTCCACTACAATGTCTTTTCATCTAGTGATGCTAATCAATCCTTTCCTTTCATCTTTAGTACTGTTAGGTCTATTTCTCCTAGGAACATTCCTAACCAACACCGCCACCTTCTTCCTTGTCCTCTTCCTTACTTCTTTATCTTCAACCTCCGTCAGGGCTTTCTCTATCCCGTAGATCCCCTCTTCAATATCCACTCGGTCATTTGCCACTTTGAATTTGTATCCTAAACTGAGAAACTGTTCTTCCTCCTCTTTTATCTTAGCTTCACTTAACACTACCACTCTTCTTCTACAGTTCCCCCTTGCCTTCCTACTTCTTCCTTCCAACCAAGCTACTTCCCTTTATCCTCAAGTGATTGGCTACAATAAGTTTAGTTTTGAAAAGTGAACGGATTCTGGGACGTGATTGACGGATGACGTAGTAAGGATCTCTTGGCCTTCTGGTTCGTTTTATGAACTGTTAGTGTGTTTTAATGTGTCATCTGAGGAAGATGTTGTTAGAACATTGAAACCGTTACACTGGCTGTGCGTTTTTTAAAATAAAGTTAAGTATAATAGCCTTGTTAGCTTGTTTTTATCAAAATTAAGTATGGATTCAAGGCCTCAATATAGTTATATCCATAAATGTGTTGGAGACTGACTCGGGGACGGATAAATGCAGAAATATTATTTTGTACATTTTCATCTCCATGCTTTCTCTCTGCTGATAGTCTTACTTGTGTTGATAGTCTCCCATTTATATCAGCCTCTATTAGACTGATCCTGTACAGACTGTAAAGCGTATGTCAAGAAGTCAAACTGGCTAAACTCAAAGGTCTTTCCTTACGCTACTTAATTATTTAAAAAGAAAAGTGGAAAGATTTTTGCAATACTAACCGGTAACTTAGAAGAGGTGGACACAATATAATGTTCTTTTCTTTTAAATACTTTTTTCTACGTATACGGAAGCAAGTAAGTCGGGACAGTTCACATGTGCTACTGCCAGGCTTCAGCAACGGGCGTACTATTTGGATGATTTATGCAGGCTCGAACTCGAAGACCTTTTTAACGACATCTCAACCACAATTACCTCTGAGTTGGAAGTTATATAAAAGAAGTTTTAGGGGGAAATGGATACGCCCATACCTCAGGTCCCACTCATCCAATCTAGCTTATTTATATTGGTTTGTACCTTTCCAACGACAGCGCAAGCAACTTTGTAATCCTAGTAGTTCCTTAGTTAATGGTTACTATGTGGAAGTGATCCCTCCTCCCTATCTCCGGGCTCACTTATCCAGTCTGAATGATCTATACGGGTTTGAAGTTTGAACTCGACTCGACAATATAGTTCCAAAGACACCTTGACTACCTTCTTAGCGCTGGTAGTCGTGAAAGTTTCGCCAGTTCCTGGGTTGAAAGATTTTGACGTACAGACATAGCAGTTGGATAACAAGGTTTCCAAGTATTTGTTGCTGAAGCCAAAAAGTTGAAGTTTCTCTGTAGGAACTTCTTAGTTTGTGCAGAGTGAATTCGATAAAAACAGCATTGTATTTAATGAAAATCAAGTCAGGTGGAGCCAAGTCGCCGGAATGTACACTAGGGTCGAGTGAAAAGAAAAGTCTAAAAGTTCTGTGATTGGTTTCTAATACCGTAGTTGAAGTTAGTCTTCCTGAATAAGCCTGCAAAAAGCTTTTTTTTTTTCTGAAAAATAAATTGTTCAGGTGCCACAAGAATCTCGAAATTTTCAAAACCGGAAACATTGTGATATTTTTATGTATATATAAATTAGTGTATGTTACTTGCTCAATGTGAAACTGCGCTTTAGGTTTACATTTGAAACTTGTAAAACATTTAGAATTTAGTTCTGCAACTGTCACCCCTACTTTGAGAGAAAACTCGTGCGCAGTACTTTAACGAGTGACAGTGGTGTCATTTTTGGAGAGTTGTTAATGTTTACAAGTTTAGCGTAGTTTCATCTTCAGAAAGTAACAGTAACTCAATGTTTCTGATATTGAATATTTTGAAGCTTTTGTGGCACCCGAAGAATTTATTTTGTAGAAGAAAAAAAAAACTTTTGCAGCTTTATTCACGAAGACTAAATTCAACTTATTTTCACTATTAGAAACCAGTCGTACAACTTCTTTTGCTCCACCCTACTGCACCAGTGCTACAAGATTTCAGCGGCGAGGGTTCAATTTGGATGCCGTTGGTGAAATTTAGTACAGACATCTCGAAGGACACCTCAGCCACCTTCGTAGCGCTAACAGTTCCTGAGTCGAAAGATGTCAACAGACGGACATAGAGGGGGTATAAGAGTATATACGCGTAGTATGCCTTAGTTATTTTTTTTATCTATTAAGTTATGCTTTGCTAGGATTGTTGCAATGACATTTTAATCTGATAGCACGGCTAATTTAAAATACCAGTGTACTTATTTCAGATTATAAGATTCACAACGTACTGTTATCAAAAGTGGTGCCTACAGGGAAGTCATTTTTTCACTCTTTTGTTTTTGGTTTAATGTATGGCGCTGCTGTAATCCATACCTACTATGAACATGTGAATTGATTGTTTTAATCCGACAAGAGCAGTATTGTAAACAATTTGTGTAGAGTTCGGTAAATGGTATTTTCAGTTTCTTTGTATTGGGTTATTTTCTTGCACAAAAAGCTGGCAATAAGTAAAATTTTTGTCCCGTACTGTACGTACATTTATCCGTGTAAAACTACCTGAAACACAATTTCAACTAAAATGTATTGTAAATCATTCATTTTGAACGTAACCGTTACTCAGTCAATGTAAATATAATTTAGAAATAGCAAACCCTGAATGTTACGTATACCAATTTCCCAATGTGTAGTAGAACATGGATCAGTTTCCACAATAGAAATATGTTCATCTATCTCATTTATGGCTATTTTATATTTACTAATTAAAGCATCTTTATTACTATGAAAACATAATGTTTTATCTCGATTTTACAATATTATCTCTAACCTATACCTCAAAATAACAAACTATATTTATTAATAGTGTTCTAACGTAAGATCGGAAAGCCTGCGTGCCCATTTCAAATTCAAATTAGTCAACTTTTAAAAGTCTATTGTCTTTCGACACTATCGAGATGAGACCGAGACTGAAGTATCGGGATTGAGATTTACAATCAAGACCAAGACCAAGGTTGCCCTAAAAAAATTTCAAGACGAGAACGTCACGTCTAGTCTCGATACCATCCCTGATATGAATATTACAATTTCATTATCAGGGTATCCAGTCAGCAGTAAGAGAAATATCCCTGATTTTTTTCATATTTAAAGAAAATTTCCTGATTTTTCCATGGCTTTTCTTTGACTTAACTAAATTCCCTGACTTTTCCAGGTTTCTCCAGATCCTTGGGAGACCCTAATGTATTTGTACTCCAGATGGTTGTCGCAGTTTAGGCAGACTGTCCATATGATGATTCACCACTAGGAAAAGTTGAAGAACCACTGTATTTACAAGTCATTAGTCGGATCTGCATTGTGCTGGGGCTCCCTCCACCAATCCAATTTCGGCACTCGGCTGTACAGCAGTGAGGTCGGTCAACTAAATCATTTTGTTGTCCACAAACCCTTTTTGCTGATAAAGTTCATATACACTTTGTAAAGTCCTTGTCTCGGAAACCGGTTCTAATATCTTTGAACGTTATCAGACACGCTTGTACGCAAAAGAAAATCCACGTACACAAGGTAATATCACGAAACAGTTCGAAAGATCGTCGTCTTGAAAATTACAGTAAACACCTTCCTCATTTACTAGTTACCCGCAGACTTTTGCAAACAATACGGGCAAAAAAAATAATAATCAGCTTCTTTAATTGACATGGTTACATTTAAACCTGCCCCCGCATGACTTAAAAATCTACTATCCCTCTGAAATAATTATTGGTATAGGTAACAGGGTTCTAATAATATTTGTCAATGAATGTTCAGCAGGGACTGCCTGTGAAGAGAATAAATATTTAACACACTGACGAAAATCTAGTAGTAATTCAGGTTTCAGAAGTTAAATTACTGGAAGTTAACAAAATACAGTACGGTGCACGCACACTCTTGTACAAACCAGTGCTAGTATCTTTGTGGTTTCCCAAGAAAGTTTCGTAAACATTTTCACAATTTCAACCGTCTTATCAGCGGAAGCTTCGTCCTCATTTCCTTCCTTTAAAAATGATTTAGAATTTACTAAATGACAAAAGAATTGAAAAACAAAACTGTATGAAATATTCACTAAGGTGACCATAATTTTAACTTCTGAATTCGAGACACAATTGGAGTAGGAGAGAAGGGCGATTTGCCGCAAAGCATCATCATATTCAACAGTTTTCTATCCACTGCTCGATGAAGGCCTCTCCCTTTTCTTTCCACATATCACGGTCTGCTGCTATCCTCATCCTTCTAGGTCCTGAAAAACGCTTGATTTCATCTACTCATCTTGCATTTGGACGTCGTCTCAGTTGCTTCTTTTCTCTAGGAATCCAATGTAGTACATTTGTCGTTCATCTTCCATCCGTTCGTCTAGCTATGTGACCGGCCCATCTCCACTTCATCTCTTTCGCAGTCTTGATTATATCTTCCGCGCTTGTTTGTGCGTTATTGTCTTCCTGTCCCTACTAGCTATTCTTAGCATGCATCTCTCCATTGCTCTTTGTGTGACACTTAATCTTAAAGTCGTTTGCGCATTCAATAATCAATATCAAAGTTTCACAGCCGTACGTCATTACAGGTAAGACAAATTGATTATAAACTTTACGCTTGAGACACATTGGTACTTGTACTGTTCAAGTAACCTCATCTGTTTTTTTAAGTGTAATTATTATGCTAACGGGCGCACTTGAAAAAAAAACACACATACTTTAAAATTCAGTGGGTTTCTCGTTAACTTTTGTTTTTAAACAATTCCTAAAATGAAAGCACGTCCCAGAATTGCGTATTAATGAAAACTACTACATTTTAGATTGTTGGAATCCAATCTTGACTGTCATTATAACTCTAGAATAATACTGCTATCTAAAATCTACAACATTTTACCTTTGTGATATTGAAATTCCAGAAAGTATTCCAGTTCACACCAGTCAGTAGGCCTACGCCAATAGAAACTATGAAATAACATTTTTCGATCTATTGATTTGGTAACTAATTAGCTATTCCCACTAGATAGATTATATATTTTGACGCTCTTTACTTTAAATCTTTTCTTAACAAATAATTTACAAATAAAATTATTTTTTTAAAAATTATAAACTACGTCTTTGCCATATCAAAGTCAATGCGAAATTACTGGACTATATCTATATATATCGTCACCTTGGAACTAGAAGATACTATGTCCACTTTCGCTAGTTTTGAGAAAAAACAGTTTTAAATTTTGAAGTTCCATTTAAAGTCTGTATAAATTCATTTTATTTTCAACATTTCTAGCTACTTGGATATCGTTTTGTGAAATAGTATCTGTCCCTTCAGTACAAGGTTTTTGACTGCAGTGTTAACTCCATGTTGCCAAAAAGTCGATATAGTACCTTCTGGTTCCAGGGTGACGATATATATTCAGTAATAATGTAAATTTTCAAACAGATACAGAACTTTGTAACGAGTGGTGTTATGCAACTCAGCCTTATGTTGTAAAATGCCACTTATTTTATGAACACCCTGTAGAATATGGAAACTGCTATAATTCGAAGATGACTTCTCAGGGCCTCTGTGAGATAGGCTCGGCTTGTCACAGCCGATTAATCTTACTCTCATATAGTCGAGCCAAAGCCTTATGCTTATGAAACCAATAGACCTACAGACTAATTCCCTCGGGAATCAAAGGCTCAAATGTCTGATAGCTTTATCTAATTGTGCTTTATAAATGAAATGCACGATTCAGATGTAACCAATAACTTCTTTATTAAGGAACGCCGTCGAGGATCAAAAAGGTCGAACCTATTAACGTGAGGCATCCAGACTAACTGAAGATTACAGGACATACAAGTACTTTAAATATAGTTTTTTACAATATTTCTTTTTTATGACATGGGTATGTTTACACTTTTGGACATAGTCCTGTTAATTGTAAACCAATCAAAAAACAAATATATATATTTGCAAAGTAACTTAATAGACAAAGTTAGAAGTAACAGAAACATGGATCCATCCGCGGACATACTGTCTTAAAAATCGTCTCGACCGAGAATGAGTTGTACGGAAGTACGTATACAAAAGCTTTATTGATTGCGAAACATTGTGTGTGAAATTTGCATATTGTTACACATAAAGATTAATAACTTTGTAACTATAAAAGATACAGACTTCAAACTTGCAGTTTTTATAGAATGCATGTGAAGCTATCTTTACAAGTAATTATGATCATAATGCATGACCACTGCGCATGAATATAAGCCGTTACAACTTGTTATCCACAGAAGCATAGAGCTAATCAGGAAATCCCAAGAGAATAAAGGATTTAAAAGTGAAATAATACGCAGCACTATGGTTACCTCCGTCTGTTGTGGTCTGGTGGTTGGTGTGCCGGACGGCCAAGTGGTATTGGAAAGGTTGAGCGGCAATTCAGACCCTTGCTCAGGCGTATCCCGAGTGGGGTTCTCCCTCATTTTCCTCAGTCTCACCTGTGAATGGAGGAATGCCGGGAACCCGGGACTTACAATTATCTTGGGCTCCGAACTACGCCGCGCCCTGAATCCCATGCACATACCATGAAATGAGGTCACTCCCTCTCCAAGTCTCTCGATTCCACAGTAATGACACACCATTATTTACTGACGTCTGTACACAGTTTTTTATTTCTAAAACCCGAAAAAAAAAATCCGATAAAACCTGTCTGAATCCACGTGGGCTGGGGTTTAAAATAATATCAGGGGTTTTCAAACCCTGTTATTAAGTGTGTAATATATTCAGGGTTTGTAGACTAAGATCGAATGGCAGGCCACTTTGACTTATACTATAATCATATTACTCAGTTTTCGTTATGGTCTCCGTACACGGTCAAATAACTTTTAACAAATCGTCGTTCATGCAATTTAATGAAAGTGACGTCAGAGATTGTGCTGCAAATTTGTTGAATTCAAGACTTTCCGTCAAAGCAATCTTACACAGAACCTGCCCTAGTTTCCTGCAATTCAAGAGGTTTGTTCACCAATGGATTCCAAGCATGTGACTTCTTCTGCCGATGAATTCCACCAAAGCATTTAAAATTGTCTTTGTGGGACTTTTTCAACTAGCAAGATTATACGAAAAGAATCCGAATTGCATTATATGAATGAAAACGGAATTTACTCATGTTATCAAGCAAAATCTGTTTGGGGAAAGTTTAACAAAACCGGGAGGTGATGGTGCCATTAACCATGTGGAAGTTGGATTACTGACTGGATGCACCACAGAGGCAGCTGCTGCGTCAGTTGGAGTGGTGAACTGGTGATATCATGAATAGCATGTCTCTGACTGGAGTTTGCTTTCAAAGAAAAGTATAAAAAATTTAAAAACATTTTCTTTTTTAAAAAAATAAAACAATTCGTACAAAAAAGTAAAAAATAATTTTGTTTTCAAGAAAATTACTTTTAAAAATCTATTTATACATAACTAAAAAGAAAACTACAGGGCGCGCTCTCATATACGATCACATTATGAATTCTTCAATTGGTGCGAACCATGCTTTTCTTTTTAGTCATGCATAAATAGATTTTTTAATTTTTTGAAAACATTTTTTTTATTTATTTTTTATTATTTATTTATTTATTTTTTTACCTTTTAGTGCGATCTTTTTCTTCTAGAAATACTCTTTTTCATTATAATTATAATTTCTTTTTAGTTATTTCGGATACTTTTTTCTTAGCCTATACAGGGTGGCTGATTTACCTGAACACATTGAAATATCTCAAAAACTATACATCGGATAAAAGCAGTCATAATAATGACACTCGTTCGTGTCGAAGGGGGACATCCAGGGGAGGGGGGAATAAAAACTTAAATGGGAACCCCAATTTCTTATTGCTGATTTGAATTCTCCAGAAAAAAAAATACATTAGTTAGACCTACGATTTAAGTCATTTTGTTCACAGATGGCGCTGCAATCGACAAAAATCAAAACGGGTAAAAAAAACTGTTCAAAAATGGAACTATGTTGACAAATACACATCGGATCAGAAAAATGAAAACGTGTGTAGTCGTTTCAAAAAAGCTATCAAAAGACACCAGAATTGAAACCACCCCATCCTCCTGGGGGTGGGGAAGGGGGTTACTTTAAAATCTTAAATGGGAAAACCCATTATTTTTTTATTGCAAATCTGAATTCTTCAGGAAAAAATCCATTGATTCGACCATATTATTAATGTAATTTCTTTCACAGATGGCGCTGTAATCGACAGGAATCAAAATGAGCAAAATTTCATTGAAAAATTGGGATGTCTCGAAAAATTACATATTAGATCAAAAAATGAAAGCAGACGTGTTCGATATTTTTATGAAAGCTATCTAATGATACCAAACATGACCCCTACCCTCACCCCCTGGGGCGGGAGGGGACAGCATTAAGGTAGAGAATGGGGACTTCCATTCTAATTGTTGTATCCCTCACCGCATTGCACTGCCTATTTTAATGTCATAGTATGTCGTACGGACACAGCAACGCGGCGAGCAGTCCCCTTATCACAGGGATACAACACTTGGATTAGGAGTTCTCATTAAATACCTCAATGCTGTCCCCTCCCATCCCCAAGAAGTGAGATTTGATTTCTGTCGATTACAGCGCCATCTGTGAGAGAAATTACATCAATAATATTGTCAAATCAAAGGATTTTTTTCCTGAAGAATTCAGATCTGCAATAAAAAAATGGGGTTTCCCATTTAAGATTTTAAAGTAACCCCTTCCCCCTATGGAGACGGGTGGGGGTCAATTCTGGTGTCTTTTGATAGCTCTTTTAAAACGATTACACACGTTTTTTTTCCTAATCCGATGTGAATTTGTCAAAATATCCACCCACCCACCCTTTTCTTTACCATTTTGATTCTTGTTGGTTACAGCGTCATCTGTGAACAAAATTATTTAAATCGTAGTTCTAACTAATGTAATTTTTTTTTCTGGAGAATCCAAATCTGCAATAAAAAATGGGGGTGCCCATTAAAGCTTTTATGTCCCCTTCCTTCACCCCAGGAGGTAGGCGCCTAGTTTGGTATCATTGGATGTCTCCCTTCGAGACGAACGTGTTTCATTATGACTGTTTTTATCGGATACGTAGTTTTTGAGATATTTCAATGTCTTCAGATAAATCGGCTACCTATATATTGTAAGCTGATGTTTTTGTCACGCAAATCTTAAAGTGTCCTGCAACCAGTCAAACGCAACATCGTTGCAGGCTAGTATTTATTTTAGGATGAAGTAGTTCTTACTAAAACACACACACACACTTTTAAAATATACAAATATATGAAAGTACCAATGGAATATTGTATTGTCATCCGACTTACATCGCAGCAAAAAATTTCATCGTTGTATGACGTCGGAAAATGAGTTAAATTAAGACTGCAAGATTTAAGGACACGGTTGACACATTGTGAGTTAAAGAAAAGCCGGGTAAACATAGGATTTTTATACACTTCGAATTATTTTAACATCAAGTTTATTGCTTTATTGACACCTACCCATTTTGTCAGACTATCCCCTAACATTTTTTTGATAAATCTTCCCAATAATACTTTATTGAAAAATTCAGAATATGAATTTTTAAAAACTAATGCAATGAGATTATGCCAACAAATTTCTGAATGTTCTACTTTGGGTAATAGATTGAGGAGATTTGTATGAACGGAAAGAAAAGGAAAGATGATCATACACACAATATCTTACGATGACCACTTCTATTTTACGCATTTGCGTGCATGTAAAGAAAGGTTACAATGACTGCGTGTCGTGCGTGGGTCTGTTCAACCTGGAAAAATAATGGTGTGGGATCTACATTGTGAGCTTTCACTCTTTCTCCCACCATCTTACACTACCTCTCTGGTTTCTCCTAGTCTTCACGTGATTCTCCATGCAGAAGCATTATTTAAAATGAAACAGAAAAAAAAAGAGAAAAGATTTGGACGAAAAGCAGCAGCGCTCAAAAATATCCATCCTCCCCCCCTCTCCCGTGTCGCAGAAGAGAAGGGGGGAGAGAAGTTATGTTCTGGAATGCGGTCCAACAACGCAAACCAGGTCTTTTGTTATGTTCACAGTATGCGACAAGATTTCTTTTCCCCTTTTTATCAGATAAAAACACCAAGTACTGGATAAAGCGGCGATTTTAATTCTCCTCTTTTAATTATGGATTGATTTAGGTAAACAATTTCGACTATAAATTAAATTTAAAAGGATCATTACTGGTTTCTATAAGTACTATTTTAACGCTTACCTACACTACATTCGATCTAGAATTTATAAACAGGTTCACTGTTTCACAGATAACTAAAATCTTTTAATGTCCTGTGTTCAAGTACGTGCTTCATACTGTGCAAGTTACGTTTTTATGAACAATAGATATCACTGGAGTAAAAACATTCTATCGAAGTGAACGTATGAACATGAAGCACATGTTTTGGTGTTATTTTTGATTGGTTTAAACAGAGAATAAAGTTCTAATGCCATTGACTGACTGATCTTCTTGTAACGGACTGCACTGAATGTCCTATTATGTGAAATTATGTTTATACCGTCTAGGATGTCCAGATTTTCTACATGAAAATCCGGAAGTTTTTTTGTCGATGATACGCCCCTGTTCACAACTCACAAAAAGCTCCGTTACGCCACCACAGCTCTCGAAAGACAACTAGAACTACTGCAGAGATGGACCACCGCCTGTCGCATCAACATCAGTCCTGCAAAGAGCCAAGCCATAGTGTTTACAAGATGGATACCACCACAACCAACACCACTTACCCTGCAACACCAACAAATCCCTTACACCAAGTAGGCTACCTAGGCCTCACCATGGACTCCAAACTACACATTCCAAGCACACCTCGAAGCCCTAGCCACCCAAGCAACCCATAGAATCGCAGCACTGAAGTTCTGAAATTCCCAACCCGTATCGGAATATATCAGCTAATGGTACGACCACTCCTCACGTAGCATCCCCAACCTACATACGCCACCTCCAAATTGCCCAGAACAAAGCACTCAGAATCATCACCGGCCACGACCGGTACATCCGGATCATCCAGCTCCATGAAGACGCCGACGTATCCTACCTCCTGGACCACCTCCACAGACACCAACAGAACTTCTGGAACAGGACGAAGAATTCACAGCACCCAGAGATTATTAACATGATCGCCACAGAACCACCAAGAGGAGCCACACATCAAATGCCTCGACTACAGAAATTCCCTTCCTCCTCCTCATCATCATTCAAATCCACTTCCACCAGTACAGAAAACCTAAAATTCAACATACCGAATTGAAAAAAAACAAACAAAAAAAACGGAAGTGCAATTCTATGGGTGTACTTGCTCATAGCTGTACTTGCTGCCAGTAAGAGAAAAGCGACCAAAAAAAAGCAACGTACTAAACACAAGTAAGGTCAAGGTGCTTGCCCCGTTACTTCATTACAACAAAAATAATCAAGAAAGTTCTCTATCATTTGGCACTAACTGATAAAACTCCTCACACCAAAGATTATAATTATTATGAAGAACGGTAGTGCTTCGAGTGACGCTGATAAATGAGTCTGTTAGCAGCACTCTATGTATACAGCTAGTTTCGGATCTAGCGAACTATAAATAAGCCCGATTTTGATGCTTGAACTAGCATTTGAAAGCCCTTTGCCATGCTAAGAACAAAAAAAAAAAAAAAAAAAATGCGTCGGTAGGACCTCCCTGGGACTCCTAGGGCGGTGTGAAAAATAAAAATTTCACATTTCTGATGATAGCACTGACCCCAGACCATATAGGCTGCCAAAACTTGCGGAATCTTAATCTACGCTCCAATACCTTTCAAACGGTGTATTGCACGTCAAAATCGGTGAAGGGGTTCAAAAGTTACATTTTTTTAGCCAAATCACAGAATTTTCACAAATGATAGAAAAGTTTGTCTTTTTCTTTTAGCTCCAAATGGGTGGTACCGGGGGGAAGTCAATTGCGGGCCCCAAAAATTTGAGGTAAATCGAAGCTTATTCTTTTGAATGGTGTTTTCGAGATACGGAGCCTACCATGGTCCAAAATCGTCCTTTTGTATAAAGACTATGCACTCTTTTTCAAACAGACAGCCTTACAAAGTAAGTGATATCAGTATAAAAACCCTTTCGGGGTAAAGGGAAGAGTGACGCAAGAATTTACTCAAAAAAGAAGTGATATTCATTCTGCGAGTGATTTTCTTTGTGTCGCTATGGGGGAAAGGAGGATACTAATTTCTTAATTTTATTACAAAGGAAACAATTCCACCATAGAGACACAAAGAAAATCACTCGCAAAATGGATGTCACTTCTTTTGTGAGTAGAATTCTTGCGACACTCTTCCCTTTACCCCGAAAGGGGTTTTATACTGATAAAATATACAGCACTTGAATTATTGTTTCCAGCGTTTGCATTTTCATTCTGTATCCTTTTGTCCATTGAACTTTCATGTAGTAGTAGTTCTCAACATTTGCATTAGATGGAATTGCAAAACGTATCTACATATTTTTGTATAGTTCAGACTAGTGTTCGGGACGTACGCATTCACTGAGGAACCTTTTTTAATGGCAAAGTTTTGCCTTTCCACTCTTCTTTCTTGGATTGCAGCATTTCATTCAGAACGGCCATTTGGTCCAAGAGATTGGCAGCATTTCATTCAGAACGGCCATTTTGTCGAAGAGATTGACAGCATTTCATTCAGAACGGCCATTTTGTCGAAGAGATTGACAGCATTTCATTCAGAACGGCCATTTGGTCCAAGAAATTGACAGCATTTCATTCAGAACGGCCATTTTGTCGAAGAGATTGACAGCATTACATTCAGAACGGCCATTTTGTCGAAGAGATTGACAGCATTACATTCAGAACGGCCATTTGGTCGAAGAGATTGACAGCATTACATTCAGAACGGCCATTTGGTCGAAGAGATTGATCTCACTTCATTTATTTCCTTTCAGATAAAAAGACAGGTTTCTTCCAGTTGTTCCCATCTTGGTAATGTCTCCATAAGCATGCAGGAAAACACACCCAAACTTGAAGATGATTTGCTGCTTTAAAAGAAACTGGGACAATTGTGTGTTCCGAAGTAGTTTGTTGAGACGTCTAGTTACCCTATTTATAACGTTAAACAATGGATGAAATCCGGAAGAAGATGAGAAATGCCAAATTATTCTAAATCAAGATTGGGGTAGTTTTGGACCATCAAACAAAATAGCATTCCAAGGGGATTGACTAGCAAAGCAAATCAGTTATAGAATCTGCAAATCAATGTAAAAGACATTTCAAGTTTAAACCCCAACAGAGCACCAAACGATTCCACACCTACACTTTCTACAGGTATAAGAAAATTACTACGGTTGAGAAATAGCGTTCGAAAAACATAACGCACGCATGAACCTAGGTACAAAATTCAAATCAACCACTGCCAACGGCTAATAAAAAACGAATTAACTAGTTTCAAGAAAGAAACGTGGAACAATATGGTCGCCAAATGAAAGACAGCTGATAATTCAACGTAGAAAGTCACCAAAAACCTGTCAAAACCTCAAACTTCTTACGGGCGCTAGAACCTGGCAAACTGTTCGTTTGGTTGATTACCGATAAATTTAATAAAAATCACGGTTTCTGTCTTCTTCGAGATCTAGAGAAGGCATTTGATCAAGTTTGCATCACTGGTCTCCTGTACAAACTAACAATTGTTCAATCTCAAGTCCCCTTATTTCACCTACTGAAATTGGATCATACAAACCAACAATTCTGTGTATCAGCTGAAAAGTTAAAATTCCTTAATTAGATACAATGAAAAAGGGATATGATATCACAGGGATCACTTCTAGATCAACATTATTTAGTTTCTTCGCTAATAACATTCCGAAAAAACACGAGAACGAACATAGATCTTTTCACGCATGATACATGAATCTCCGTGAACAGTTGGCAACCGGATCAGGCTTCCAAATACTTGCACACCAGCATTTGTTTACATGGGAACGTTGGTTTTCCAAGTGAGAAATCAAGGTGACTGAATGTACAAAACAGTGAGGCTATGAACTACTCACGAAGCTTTGCGCAAACCTTTAAACTCAAATGTTATCCAATAACATTCAACGGAGTGCTCACTCCAAATACTTAAGAGTAATTATTGATTCCAAACCGATATTTGAAGGACTAACACGCACACAAATTAGCAAAGCAAGCAATCAAATTAAGATTTAAATTATAGCTAGCTACTAAGCTTTTAAAATCAAGTCTTTGAGGAACTTAAAAGCTTACTAGTTAGCGATCATTTAAATCTTGGAACTAAAACATTATACGAAATGCTAATTCAACCTATGCAGCAACGACATGGAAACACTTTACCAAAACCCAAAGTCAGTAAACGTCAAAAATTTCAGAACAAGGTAGAAATAACAAAGTGCTCTAGACATACGAAAATTCTGCCATTACAGAACAGATCAAAAAATACAAATGAAGCATACGAAACGCCACAGAGAAATTTCACATTGACAAAATTAACGCACAAAATACTAAAATCCAAAACACGAAATTGTCCTTCATTCCACATTAAACCCACTCACAATCATCATCTTCACAAAGAGAAGAACTGAAACTGAAATTTAATGTTTGTATGTGTATTTGAGTTTGATTTAAGGCCTTTAGGCAACTCTGACTCAGGCCAATTGGAGAAGGATGAAAAAATTGGTGGAATGAACAAAGCGTGAGGAAACAGGAGAACCCCAAGAAACCCCACGCACCAGAGGCTGTATCACCGAAGCATCGAGTAACTTAAAAACGAAAAAAAGAAATAGCATTAATGTGAATTTATTCCGTCATCCATTCGTATGAATGTAGACCTGGTAAAAAGTCATTGGTAATTTAGTCTAGCAAGAAAATTGGAGTTTTGAGTTTTACCCGAACAACTTTCGGGATTCCCTAAAACTATTTATTAACAGTTACAGTAGGTCAATAAGTCTGTCCCTATGTTATTCACTGTGCTATACTAGGTTATAAATTTGTTAATATTCCCCATGATTGTTCTTCGTACACCCGGACAAATGAATTTTCACCAAAGAGCGTGATTCAAATTGTAAATTGAAATAAATCACTTTTGAAGTTTAACATTTCACTAGTCGTATAAGAAAATCTGCAGAAAATTCCATTCTTAGGGTAAGAAAGAAGCGATGATTTATGTCTAAATAAACCCTTTCTAAAAGGTAAGTTCCTTTCTCACATCACTTTAACCACCCTTCTTTGTTCTCCTTATATGAAGAATTAAATAATCATTTTGGTGAGCTATACGAATACTGCGTAACAATTTCATTTTACAACCCAGAAACCAATTTTCCAGTTCTTTCCTTCCTTCTTTCTTTCTTTCTTTCTTTTCTGTCTTTCCCTTTCCCCTAGACGTCTTGCTTGGTTCCAAGAAAAAAAATAATGGTATTTGAATGCCTTACTGACGAAATTGTTTTGACCTTGGTCAAAATCTGCTGTCAAATGCATTTGGTAGGGTAAAGCAGGCTGGCTTTACAATCCCTCCCCCCCCCCCTCTTTAATATCCTGATGTGTGGGTGTCGCATTATAGAAAAATCATGCAGGAAATGACAAAGCACTACAAAACTCTTTGGCAGAAGGAATCTCCATTGAGGAAAGTCACCTTTTTATTAGCTATTAAGCAGCTCCTCTTCCTCTCTCAATAATGCACACAATTTATATCCTCACATTACGTTACCTTTACAGATATTGAGGTGACTTGTAGAGTTGCCAGGCCAAGAAGAAGGGGAAGAAGTCTTTGAGAATTTGACCGTCACCCTTACAGACTTCGTTTCGGGGATGGTACAGTTTATACTGCGTACCGAACCAAACGTTTTTATACGAAATATGCCATTAAGATACCGCTCACCCTCCTGGGGAGACCTCGGGATGGACTTAAAGAGCACGCTTACTTTCTATGCTCATGGTCATAGGTTCAATTTCTTCGGAGTCCATTAGACAAAGTGGCTCGTCGTCGAAGGCCACTTTACCAAAAACTAAGTTCCCGTCCTTCGAGGTTCACCACGTCATTTAGAATGTTAATGATTCCTTCAATCCTCCTGGGGACGCAAAAATCAGTCATTTCTTTCGCTTTGAAAAAAAGAAAACGATATTTTCTATTTCAGTGGTAACCATAGCCATACAACCGGAAAAAAAGTTTTGAAAACAAAAAATTGAACGGCCGGTGTGTAACCAACAGACTCCGTCACAGTTTTGTAGAAGAATACGAAAATTATCTAACTCCGGCGTTACCCCAAATACCCTGGAACATACGGATTTTGTCGCACTAACATGAAGGTGGGGTATTTTCCACTGAAAAACTAAGCACTGTTTAATAGCCTGTATCAAATTTGAGAATTAAATTATTGTTTTATTCTTTTCTGGGGGAATATACTTTATTGATTTAACATATAACTATTTTTTAAACAAATAAGGCGTTATTTCCAGCTATCTTTTACTTTAACTGTCGCGGAACTAATACAGAAAACGTGAAGGGTAGAATCTACTACACATCCAAGGTTACGAGTTCATAGTCAATGATAACACGTTAAAAAAAATATATTGTTCCACTTTACGGCTTTTTTTTTTTTTAAAAAAAATAAATAAAAATTTAGTGTGTTTCCCAAGTTCGTTTAGTTTTCACACACACTTTATACAGTTTTGATTTGACAAGTTATTTTGTTAGGTAATCAAAAATTAATGCACAAAAAAGACAGTTAAATGGTTTATTCATACGAAATCTGATACCCAAGTCCAACAAAGGTTTATAACTAATTACTATACTTTATCCAAGAGCTCATGGCGGGTAACCTAGAAAAACTAAAAAGAATTGCGACCAATGAGAGGGACTATTTTGGGGTAATGGATTATGTAAATGGAGAAGGAGCGGACGGAATTAAGTTTTCTTGAAATGGTAGACGCGTGTGTGGAAACAAGCATAGAGCGTTGTTGTAAAGTTTCACGCACATTAGCAACAACGATAATGCAGTCGCAGTCTGTCCCAGTTAGCTGAAACTGCCGAGCGTAGAAGTGGCAACGTTGTAGCGTGAATTTTACGCTTGATCTTCACAACTAAACGCAGGTTCTGAGGAAGCAGACGACAATTTTGTAAGACGAAAACACGAACAAAAACGAATCTCTCCGATTACGTCTGGAGATATTTCATTGGATACCACTCGTAGGTAGCTTATTCGTCATAAGCCGATGAACAAATTATAAAGAACTCCAAGAATTCAGACACAGGAGTCCGCTTTGCTCCTCTCATACTCTAAACTCCCAGTAACCAAGCTCATATGGTTGTTCCTCACACAGGACTTTGTAACTAATTCTAAATTTCCGTTGGGTTTTTGTATCTGATTTGGTTTCAATAAACCATTCAATACGCCTGGACATTAATTTGGGAACTTCGTAACACACTGTTGGTGCAAACAGACCAGCCAAACACTCTGCGTATAGACAGAAGTTTTACATATAATTTTCGGATATCCTGTACAATAAAAATTACACGCACAGAAACTATCTGATAATGTTGAAGGTGAGAATGGACGAGCACGTTCCGGAGTTCGGTACCCTCACCCATCTTTTGTTCTACTATCTCGACCCCCCCCCCTCTTCTTCAAAAGAGTAAATTGAAAATGCGTCTTTATTTCTTTTAACAGAGCTGTATCGATTCACAACATTGTGCTAAGTGAATACTATTTTAGCCTTTGTGAAAGGGGATTTTTTTTAACTTTCCAGTATAAAAAAAAAAAAGATTTAAAAAGATCTCTCAATCTCTTCAAGCCTCACTGATTTTTTAAGTATTATTATTATTTTTTATAAAATGACATACACATATCTACAGAATCACAAAACCCATGTAGTAGGAATGCACGTGAGAAATTTACGCGTTCATGTGCTGTCAAATGTGATGGTCATTTTTTTTTTTTTTTTTTTAAATACAATGAAATATTTTGAATTGATTTTAGCACTTGGCTGCTAGACACGCAATTGGATTATTGCCACCCAGGTGTACAGACCTTCTCGAAAAATCTCCCTCGTCTTGCTCTCAGTCTGTGTGTGTGAGAGAGAGAGAGAAAAAAGAGATGTATGGTCTCTACTTGAACCCACAGTTTTGTTTCCCATCGGACAAAAGTCTCTAGCAATTATCACTAAAGTTAAATTGCCTTTACTTTCCTTCAAATAAACAATAAAACAAAACTTATATGTAAACCTTTTTACATGCATACAGATGCACCTCCATATAGACTTATTGCTTCACTCTTTCTTTAATGTTCTCAAAAACGCTTTTAGCAACATGTAAAACAACAGAAATAAGAAAAACAACAACAGAGACCAGAAAACAAAAACTAGTCACTTCGTTCCAACGCGCAAATGAGACGAAATGTTCTTGTAACGTGATGTTAAGTGTCGTTGTATATTTTCTTTCGGCTGTATGTCCATTTGTTTCTTTAAACGTTAAAAAACAAAAAACTTCCTCCTCCTCTGCTTTGTATTTTAAATAAGAAGAGGAACTTACACGTAAAAGAAATACTATATTAGTTAACGCCACGTGTGAGAAGGTGCACTATCGTGCAAGAGGAATTACTTCTCAAGATGCGGCGTTTAGTATCACAACTGTCGACTGTGCCATTTTGCATATTAAAACATTTTTTTTTCTTATATCGGTTCATTATCATCTTTCTGTGATGTACCTTCTTACTTAACATTGTTCTAAGTATTCATAGTGCCCGCAACAATTACTGCTTCCGAAATAAACTGATATAACATTGCAAAAGTTTGAACAGGATTTTAAAACTCCTGTGTTTTTAATTGAAAATGGTATTGCTCAAGACGGTGTCTTATTATCACAGTCGAACAGTTTACTTTTACTGGAAGACTCAGTTTGTTGTTATGTATTAAACTCCGAACACTACATTGTTTACGTTCCAAATGCTTCGTTTCGTGAAGACAAGACAGTATCGCATATATTCCACTAATGGGTACAGACAGCGTAACGAATTCATTTACTTATGAAAAGAGTATTTGTCCCCAGCACACTAAATAGTTTTTGCTTCTCCTGTACGATTTACAAAATGACCTTTTAAAACTAGACCATTCAATTAAGAAATATCATCAAGTGATTAACATTATCAATAGGTCCGCAATCACCGTAAAATCTCGGGAGGGAAGGGGAGGGGCAAGTTTAGGGAGCAATACTTACGTATACAGGACGTTATAGAAAAAGCACAAATATTCACAGAAAAAAATTGATAGCTTCCGCCGATCGGACATGAGAACAGAAAAGAATAAGAAATTTCTAAAGGAGCGGTAGCATGAAGTGGTTATTGTATACGTAGAGTTTAACGTAACACGTAAATGTTTGCATTTAAACTCTCAAAAATATATATAAATAATAATAAATCACAGCCATATTCAATCCACTAGTGGATGAGGCCTCTCCCCGAAGGGAGGAGTTGGTCTACTGCTCCCACGCTGACCAGACGGGTTAGGAGAGGCCTCA
>JAGDQP010007818.1:0-19527 GCA_022664845.1 Lepisma saccharinum | reverse complement strand
TTGACGTATCAACAAACGCTGCCATGAAAGTTGACGTATCAACAAACACTGCCGTGAAAGTTCACGTATCAACAAACACTGCCGCAAGAGCTAACTTACCCACAAACTCTGCCGCAAGAGCTAACTTACCAATTCTGCCATAAGAACTAACTTTAGACGATTTTATAATTCTTAGTAACAACTGTCACTTTGTGCTTTAAAAAACTAAGCGATTAAAACTTTAGAAAAAAAATGTAAGTTACCTCTTACCGATTCTACTTTTTAAAAAAACTAACTGATTCGGCCTAAGCTATTGCGGCCATAAACGAAATTCAATTCAAATCACTAACAGATTCCACCAAACAATCTAACTTACGAGATAGATTGCCTGCTAAAAACCAACAAACCGACATTTCTGCTAATAACTAATTACAAATTCTAAACCTTTATTTACTGACATAACTTAATTAAAGGTTTGTGTACTAAGTACTGCGATTGATTATATGAAAAAAAAATAATAACTTAATAACAAGACAAGTTTAACTTTCTGAAAGTAGTTCCCTTGCGAAGTCACACACTGACGAAGATGTTTACACTCCTATAGAAACAGAACAGGAATCTTCCAACTGACACTGCGTTCAGTTGGTCCGTTACGACTTGCTAAGTGTTCTTAATTCCAAAATGATGAACATGGAGTTAAGTTTTGATTTCTGGAAATCGGAAATAAGTTGACTAAAATCCCATGTTCGAAGTGGAAAAAAGCGGAGACTAAGTTTTCCTAGGATTTTACCTAAGCATACCAGTTATCAAAATGTAACTAAACTTGTATATCTATCTAAACCTCACACTTGCAAGTACCAGGGGGAGTCATATGTTCGTAGCGTTTTCATGGATAATGTGCAGCACCCGCCTCCCCCTGTACCACAGAAGCCTATTCGGCGAAGTACATCCCATCACACTGTATGGTCCTTCTCAAACGTTCCACCAGTGACAAGCCCCTGATGATACCAGGCTGCAGGCTTTGAACCAAAGAACTCAGTAATGCCAGTTGTCACATCATCCACGGAAAGGAATTGTCTGTCCCGCAGGAAGTTTGCCATGGAACGAAACAGATGGAAATCAGATGGCCCAAGGTCGGGACTGTAGGGGGGGGGGGTAAAATGTCCACGCCATCCATGTCCGCAATGTGCTGGCGGACTCTTCTTGACCTGTGGTATGGAGCATTGTAAAATTGGAGGAGCAGTCGCTTTCGGTTCACCAGTGCTGGATAACGACGGCGCACAATGTCGTATACCCGTTGCAGCTGTTCAGCATACAATGTCCCATCTACGGAACGACCTCCCAGTGCACCGAACCTTCGAAATTCCACCACACACACAGCATTGTCATCTCTTCAAACCGCCGTCTTTGAACCACTGGCTGCGCCTCGGTACCTGGTCGAAGCCATTGTTTCCCGGTGTCAGGATAACGAAGGAAGATCCACTTTTCATCATTCGTGATGATCCGCCGCCAAACCCTGTCGTCAGTTGGGTTTCGAGCAGTTCTTCACACAGGGTCACACGTTGTTGAGCTTGAGCGGGAGTCAAATCATGGGGAACCATTCTCGGTTGCCTGGAGAGAAACCCAAGTTGATGCAGATGACGAACGACAATGGTTTGTGACATCTGGACCTCATCTGCCAGCTAACGGGTACCGGTTCCTGGGTTTCCTTCAACAGCGTTCAGGAGGGCATCGATATCCGTCGTCACACGGCGTCCACTCTTGGGCTTGTCATCGAGACTGGTGTCACCAGACCGAAAACGTTGAAACCACTTTCTAGCTGTGGACGGGTGGACAGTACCTTCACCTTCTACGGCACAAATTTCCTTGGCTGCTGCTTCTACATTCAACCCCTCTTTCCAGTAATGGCGCAGAAGCACACGACACACAATTCTCTCCTCAGCCATTGTCCTGCCAACTGTGTATTCAACGCGTAGTTCCTCCTACACACCGTTAGCGCTGTAATCAGACAGACACGTGACACGCTTTCTGCCACCACCACCTTCACCTGTTCTACATGTTGCACATGGCTTTCCGGCATCGAGTGGGCGCGGCCACGCAACGCTACGAACATATGACTCACCCTGGTATAATAACGTACACACAGTATTTAGGCTGCTACTTTTAAATGAGAAACATAATTAATATACTGTTAATTAATTACTATATTATTTTACAATAATTATATGCTGGATAGCTTCCGTTTAATGCACTTGTGACATTTTCCAAGTAAGAATCTCACTAATGTTTGTGGTTGAAACTGCTCCACCGAGGGCCCACCTAGCTTCAGGGAGAGTAGGCTATTCACAATACTAACTGGAAGCTAGTTTCTTTCAGGTGCCAGTACTGTATATACAGTGTACTCCCCTGATGATCTGCCATTTTCCAGTGACAGTATGCTTTTAGTCCTAACAAGAAAACAGAGCCGGTATGGCATACCGGCGCATACATTTTCACTTCGGCTACTTCTAAAATCAGGGGAGTAACATGGCGAATATTTCTTTATGGCCAACAACTCGTTCGCTAACGTCTGTAGAAGATGAAGCTCATTTTGCCAAACTCCTGTCGGTAAAAAATATTATGAAACAATTATGTGATTCATCCTCATCGTCAAACATTGATCAAGTTTGGATCATCACTTTTCGTCACACTATTATCAGTTCGTGTTGTGATCGGTCTAGAACGGTGTTCATATTGTAGTCTGTCTGTCTCTGTCTGTCTGTCTGTCTGTCTGTCTCTCTCTCTCTCTCTCTCTCTCTCTCTCTCTCTCTCTCTCTCTCTCTCTGTCTCTCTCTCTCTCTGCGAACGGGTTATTGGCAAAACCCCTGATTTCAGATCTTGTGACTACTTCTTGCAAGTTACTCTCTTTTCACCGCTTCAGCTATGAAAATAAAAGGGCAGAACAGCTTCGGATCCATTTAAAATCCGAAAAATGAATTATGCCGAACAGAACTATTATTTTGTATTCAACTTTCTGTTTTTAACAGGTAATCAAAATAAATCAACATCCTCATACTGAATACACCTTTTCTAAAATCGACGTCTTCTACTAAACTGTTCCTTTCTTTGTCCCCCCTGATTTCTCTCTCTGTGTGTACATATGTGTAAATCAAAGGATCACTAAAGCATCCGCAAACATCAACGTTTAACACTGTTTATATTAATACAGCAGCATCATTCCTTCACGAAGAAAAAAGGACATACAAAAACGAGAGAGAAAGTGGGGAGAAAAAAAATCTGGCAGAGAATATAAGGGTTGTCGTCTTAATTGACAGGATTTATAGTTAGCAGCGCACGAGGAAATGGGAGGTTGAGGACCGGAAGGAAGGCCTGCTCACCCGAGCGACAACGGAAACAATTAGATCGGATGAAAAAAAAAAAAAAAAAAAGACCTCGGCAACCTTTCTAACGTCTGCTACCGTTTGCTACACAAGGAACAACCGGCACGTCATTCACCAAGTACCGTCATAGTAGAAGGGTTATAATAATAATAATAATAATAATAATAATAATTGTAGTATTTAAGATGTAAGAAACAAAGATGGTAATGAATTCGGATATTTATTTATAGTCTTGATTTAAACTAGCGAGATTAAACCATTAGGTCCTACCTTACACCTGCAGCCCGGTCGAAACGACTTGATAGCTAAATGCTGATGCTTGCATAGTTTCCAGTGGTCCACTCATTACGATCAAACTATAATTAGTTTCAATTGCTGAGAGGTACTCTCGCAACTGGTGAGTTACCATCGCCATGCCACTAACAGAGAGTACTCCGTTTCTCTATGGACATTTCCTGCAATTCCAGGATAATTTTTTCCATTGTTATAAAACCAATAATCAGATCGCTTTCTTTTTTTTTAAGTTAAAAATTATTTTTCGCAACAACGAAGGTGAAAAGTACTTTGTAATGCAACTTTTCTTCTTTAAGCTAACCTAAGAGCTCAGCTGGTAGAGCGTCGGTATCGCACTCGGGAAGTTCCCTGTTTAATACCAGTGGCCAACCATCCTGACTGTTTTCCCCACAGTTTGAAGTAAGAATAACGATTTAGAATGAGATCACAGAGAAAGTCAAGAAGTTGAGGGTATATCTAACAAGCAAACTTAGCAACGGGCAACTCATATTTCTATTCAGTCTAGAAGCTCCTAACATCGCGATTAATATTAAGAAAGTTGAAAATATACAGAATGGTAATTTTCCAATACTACTTCAATGTTTGCGATACTGGCAGAAGAGCATAAATCGCGTGTTTGAAAATATGGTTTTCAGAAAGATATAAAGGCTGAAACGGGGACGAGATGATGGAGAATGGACAAGACCGCAAAATTAAAAACTCCTTCAGACCGTACGATTCACCCAATATTCTAGAGAATAATTAAATCATGACGGTTGAGGAGGACAGGCCATCATGTAGCTCGGATGGGGGTAAAAAGCTATTAAATTCCATCGTTACTGGTAAGCCATTTGGGAAGACAATATTAGAAGGAATCTTCGACAGGTAGGTGTTCGTGATGAAAACTGTTTTGTCCTTGCTCAGGAAACAATCTAAGGAGGAATGTTTGTTACTCTGGCGATGAACTTGCAACTTCCGCAACCCACATATATATATAATGATGTATAAATATATATATACATATATATATATATTTAGTTAATCTTCATTCACTGCTTCCATTCCACTGCATAGAGAAGACCGTTTGAAATGAAGATATATTTGCATTAAGATTATATTTACGTATGTGAAAGACACAACAACTTACAGTTACTAAACAGGAACTTCGGGTATTATGGAATACCATTTTTCATTACGTCATTATAGCCGTATTAAATTTAAAAAAATAATGAATAGCTAACGCAAGCATGCATTGGATATTTAAGATTATGTACTTGTAATGATTAATAAACAATTACGATATGGAAATTATTGTAGGATTTATAAATATGTAAATTTGGAGTGTACTACGGAATAGTCCGGTATTAAGAGATACCTAACTTTTGTGCTATAAAGTACAAATTTAGTGGCATAAAAAATACAACGAAAAGTGGTCATGGCAGGACTGTCGAAACACATTATTTTCAAAAGCCACAAATGTACTCTACTTTTTTCTGCACCTGCACAATCGTTGTGCCCCCACAACAAACAATAGAAGCACTGCATCCGCAGCTCTTTGGAATCGTTAGAAAATTTGTTCTAACAAAACAAACACTCAGCACCATTGCCACTTGGAATAGTCGCAAGTAGGAATTCAACTTCTAACTGTGTAGAAGTATCTGAACGAAACTACCTATCTTTATCTATTCCATATTATCCGGCATGCTGTGCTGGGTGCCCCACTCCCCACAGAAGATTGGAGACACCCCCGATTGGAGACACCCCCGACTAGGTAGGTAGGCTCACCAACCAGCTCAATAACTGGCAACATTGTGGCAAGCGACGCCACCTGACACACTCAGGACTCTCATTCTCTTTTGTCTCACTGGCTACGGATGATGAAGTAACATCGTTTTTCGTAAGCTCTAAGTGTGATAAAACAAAGTAAAGTACATTAACTTGCCGGCTAAGGCTTTGTGAAATGTATCTAAATGTGATACACAGTATTTCTTAAACTACTGAAGTGGACAGAAATTGAACAATGAAGGTGATTTGAAAGTACGACTAGAAATAACTAGCAGAACTTCAAGTGTCCACAACACTCAGCTAAGTATCCGTTACTGTGCCATTGAAAAACCACTGTTCCAAGCAACAGATATCTACATGATGTGGTCAGTCAAACCCCTTACTTTAGTTTCCCACATCATGGTTAACGTAAATCCTCTCCCACTCATTGCAGTTGTAAATAATTTAGTAAGTTTGTAAATAAATACATCTCAGCAGTTAATTCGATTGTTTCTGTTCAGTGGTGTGGTGTTCTATTTCTTTTCCACAGGTGTTCTCTGATAAGCCTGCTCGCATGATGATGAGCTACAGGTGCCAAGTGCCATGACCCTCTCTGCCTTACCGTGGTATTGTACTAAACTCCCTTGCAACCCTATTTTACGGTACATGGAATCAAGCTGGCTTTCACAGATCCAGTAATAGCATGTACACTTACAATTCCACAATCATACAATGCATTGTACAATGTTTTCCTAAAGATATACAGACATTTACAAAACTTACCTGCAAAATTTCTGATGATCGCAAATTACGATTCTTGCATGTAGTAACCCTTCACAAGTAACTATCGAACTAACTGAATACGGGGAATTATGGGAGTGTGTGGAAGTAGGTAATAGGATATCACAAACAACAAAAACGATTATTCCATAATATTCGAAGTTCCTCTATATACTAAAAAGGCTCTAACAGGAGCCTGGTGGTATTCCTGACGAAGCTTTAAATCGAAGAATAACAATTACTCGCGTGTTACCGACTTTTCAGAAAGGAAGAAAAACGATGAACGGTAATCAGTACCAAGCTACAAGAGGGAAGTTTGGTTAATTGAGAATCAATATGAAGAGAATCAAAGCCACGACTTGCACCGATTTATGTTAAATAGAGTGACGTCGCCCTAATCCGTGACCTTTTAATATAATCAACGGTAGTTTTAGACTGTGTTATAGTTTGTTACAAATATATATATATATGAGCTCCTGCGTAGCCTAGTCGGTAGCGCGCTCGACTTCAGTGCGAGCGGTCCCGGGTTCGATTCCCGGTGGGGGCTCAAAAATTTCGGTGTTGACCCAGCATCGTGAGGACAATTGGGGAGCTGCTGTGAATAAAAGACAGTGGCGATCACAGTGAGAGCTTCGGCTCTCCTCTCCCAACCCGTCTGGTCAGCGTGGGAGCAGTAGACCAACTCCTCCCTTCGCGCAGAGGCCTCATCCACTAGTGGATTGAATATGGCTGTGATTTATTATATATATATATACACAGTTGCTTATCAGAATAATGGAAACACCTGTAGTTGGCAACACGTCAGATGTATGGGTTGGCAGTGGTGTCGTGGCGACCGCAGCGCCGGACTGCTGGTGGTGGTGTGTTAGGTCGGTCTCCATACTACGTCAGGCGTCGTGGAACAGGAGTGTGCAGTGGCTGCAGCAGACGGAGGTAGTGTAAAATGGGAGACCTCTCAGAGTTTCAAAGAGGGCAAATTGTTGGTGCGCGGTTATGTGGAGTGAGTGTGACGGCAGTGGCTAGTGTGTTAGGTGTGTCGCCAGGGACAGTGTCGAAGGTGATGACGGCCTACACAACACACGGGAAAACCACATCGGGGAAGCGGAACAGTGGGCGGAAGAAAAGCATCAGTGACAGGGCACGCCGGGTATTAAAGCGCATTGTCACGCGGAACCGTCGTGCCACTGCGGCGCAAGTGACGGAGGAACTCAATCAGCACCTCCCCCAACCTGTTTCGACAATCACAGTCCGCCGCGAATTACATGACATGAACTTACGGGGTCGTGTTGCACGGGCCAAACCTCTCATCAGGGACCAGAACGCTTTAGCACGCCGCAAATGGTGCCGCGACCATGCAACTTGGACCGTTGGCGACTGGAAACGTGTGGTATGGTCGGATGAGTCACCATTCACCCTATTCCAAACCACGGGCCGTGTTTATGTGTGGAGAACGCCCAAAGAAGCGTATGATCTGCAGTGTCTCCGCCCAACTGTGAAACATGGCGGCGGCACGGTGATGCTGTGGGCCGCAATATCATGGTTTTCATTGGGTCCTGTGGTCACACTTCGCGGACGCATCACTGCCAACGATTATGTCGCAATCTAAGGAGACCACTTGCATCCGCGGTGTTGGATGTTGTTCCCGGACAATGACGCCATATTCCAGGATGATAATGCACCCATTCACACAGCTGGAGTTGTCGCAGCGTGGTTTGAGGAACATCGGGATGAAGTTCAACACCTCCCCTGGCCCGCCCAATCCCCAGATGTCAACATAATTGAACATCTGTGGTCCATCTTGGAAACACGACTCCGGCGACGATTTCCACCTCCATCCTCTCTCACAGAACTGGCCGATGCCCTGCACGAGGAATGGTGTAATATTCCACTTGCTACCATTCACGACCTCTATGCCTCCATCCCACGTCGCATCAAGGCTGTTCTGAAGGCGAAAGGTGGCCCGACACCATATTAATCTGGTAAGTTGCACTTTCGTTCAGGTGTTTCCATTATTCTGATAAGCATATATATATATATAAGCATGTTTGTGAGTTTTTAGGTTCTCCTTAATCGAGCTGTTAACATTAGCTCTAGGTGTGAGTAGTTCCGGATTCGATCTTCGGTTGGCTCTTTCAATTTCAGTGTTGACACAGCGCAAGTAGCGAACTTCGGTCTCGCAAGCCAGATAAAGCGGCAATGAGGCGTTGTTGGGTTGGTAAAATGACACCCTCATTAGAACGAAAGACCACTGGCATAGGCTGTCAAGCCAAAAGGTAGGGAGGGGCGTGTGCGAAGAAAATTGCTCCCTTTCCGAGCGCAAATTGCAGAGAATTTCTGACTCTCGCGACGTCCCGAAGTTCTTGTAATTACCGCAAATCGAAACCGGGACAGGACTTTTTGTTCCCGATCCTCTTCTTTAAAATTTAGGAATCCAGCACATCCTTCCCAAAAAGTTAATTTTTTGGTCCCTTAAGTTCCTTCTTGAATTCGTCCTTCGAACATTAACATGATCTTCATCTGATAGAAGATAATGCCAAATGACCATCGGTTCAACTTTTCCAGGTACCTTCAGATTACAAACCTCTCTCCTGGTAATTACCGTTGTTTAATTGAACTCAACGACGTTTCAGAAGATTTTTTTTTATCTTCACAGAAAGAAAAAGCGTTTTCGTAGTTCATCTTTTGTTGTAAATTTTCTAATGAATGGAATTTACGAATATAAATAAAAGCCCTGAAATTGAATTTTACTTGGAGCCTTTAGGCAACTCTGGCTCAGGCCGGAACAGGGGAGAGAAGAGGATGTTGGAAGATTTAGTTTGGAGGTGCCATCTCAGCATTTACCTGATGTGACAAAACCTTGGAAGAAAGCTGGTATAGTTCCCTGGACCTTCCGAATGCGAAGTCCACGCTCTATCAACTCAGCTACGGTAGGTAAAGCTATTCCCTATGTGATACGCACTCGCCGTGAAGCACTCCATGTTCTCGACCTACGGTTCGAAGTAAGGTGAGGTGGTTAGTTCCACCCTCGACCGTTTTTACTTTCCCAAGGTGCCCAGTAGTACCAAGGACACGTACTCAATATGATAGGATGCTGAGTGCACATCAGAGCGCCGGGCATAGGAGCACTGAAGATCTCCAGACGTCGCGTCTGACTACAAATTGAACCCTGGCCGGCCGATTCATAGTCAGACGCGCTACCGCCTGAGCCACGGCGACTCGTAACTCAGCTACGACCGCTCGGTAAATAAATAAAAAAATTAATCAGCCTAATTAACCTGTTCCTAATCAGAGCTCCCAATGATGATGACAACAGAAAACTAACACAAAAATAACGTCTTGGGGAGTAGTACAACGTTGGTATGTGTTGTTAAGTACCTTTATTTAACACGAAGTTAAATATGCTAATACTGCTTAAAATATCGAACGACAGAAAAACAGCACTGAAAAGTCGTAATGATTGCAAAGCCTGTCAATATTTCATAGACAATGAGATCCAAAACACCGACTACATGTGGACTAAATAAATTACAACTCCTTCTACCACGTTTAACATTGTCTCCCACTTTTTTCAGTTCTCCGTTGATTATGAAACTATGGAGTCAACTAAACAGAAATTAAGTTTCCTGTGAATATCAATCGCAGCAATGGGAATTGTTCGGCTGTATCCACTTTCTTTTCCAGACACCATGCTGTCTAATTAGTATTATTGATACAAACAATCCTAAAATTATCATCAGCGGTCCAGCCAGTTTTAATAAGACTTGAAATTTTAACCATAAGCATCCATTACAATGCCTACGAATTGAGTTTTCATCACTGTGTAAGCAAGTTTGGAATAACTTCCAACTTCAGAAACTACTCTGACTCCATCTTCTGGTAACAGAATAACTGATATGAAGTTACTGTTTATTGGGCACGCTTCCCTCCCTTCCCCAAGGTGTCGACCAGTATAACCTTTATGTCTTAATTTCCTGAAGATGGGAGTCATACATACTTGGGAAACGTCGCAAGTACTCCAAACTTAGTCACAGTGGTAAACATGTCCATATGGGACATTTATTGAAATATAATACAATTTAACAATATGTGCATTCCACTTGTCATATAAACGATAATTCATATAACCGTGATACTTGTAAACATTGGACTTGAGTTTTAATAACAATCGTTCCCTGTACAAGGTAAAGAAAGTACAATACAATGATTATCAAATCCCACTGTTAAGCTACAGTACTTCAAATTTTATGAGGGGTATATGCATGTTTTAGTGTAATGAACAGAAGCCTATATCCCTGTATATGCTGGAACACACCATCTGGGCGAGTGTTAATTGATCTGGCTTACAAAAGAAAGAAAAAGAAAAAGGAACTAACACCCTTTCTTCTATAAGTAAGGTGTTGCAAAGCAGTCAAACAGAAATCTAAGACACGTGAAATTTTTAAACGCCAAATTGATTTGAATGGTCTTCCAAATACGCCAAGAAGGGGAAGGGGTTGGTTTAAACGGATAAAATGGTTACCGTACTGTGAGATGCATGGATACAGGTGAACTGACATACACAATTACTGAACGTCAAATTTTAGCACATGAAAACCGGAAGGAGGGGAGAAAAAAAAAAGACCAGTGGTATATGCAAAATAAACAAAAAAAAAAACAATCATGTTGGAAAAAAACAACTCACACACATCTCTCACGTTATAGGTGCAACCTTGAACACACACATATACAGTATCACATAACAACATAACCAGCCATTCTACAATTCTACCTACTTTTTATTACCTGTTAAACAATCTACAACCCATTATCAATGAACACATGATTTGAAAAACACAACTGAACGCACCTGGGAAAAACTACTCGTCGACATAAGCCAATATGAACTTTTAACGGTACTGAAGTTCAGTAGCCATTTTACAATAGTAGTAATAATAATAGATATGCACAATACCCTGTTAACCCATGGTATCACGTGCACAATATTCTATTTTACTTCATTTTTTTCCACTTCGTTGATGGTTATTAGCCTGTGTGCTTGAGGATGTTTGTTTTTGCAATAACAAGAAAAAAAGAAGCATCCAAATTTTTTACTACTTGTCTTGGAACTTGAGTAGTGCTATTTTACAGTGCACTGTTGTGGTTCCGATCATTTATTATTAAGTGCTTATTGTACAAGATGAAATTGTAGTATTTACTGTGGTTAGGTTAGGTAGTGCGGTTTGGGACGAAACAAGACTGCTTCTGTGCGTTATTCCTCTACTAAACCAATTACGATTGGCCAGTGTGACGAAATACAATACCCATGCTGCATTAAATATCTTCGCTTAAGTTTTAATGAAACGTTGAACTCTGGAAGTCTTGCTTTTAAATGCTCTTACACAGTATCTTACTTTTAAGTTTCGGATTAATAACCTGCAAAGATGGTTGACGAAATTTGATCTCGCAGGCTTAGGCCTCGAAGTCTTCCACAAAATGAAAAATTGCAATTGTAGTGAAACTCACGTATTAAAAAAGGATTGTTATTATAGGGCCAGCTAGATTGTTTTATCATCACGCTGACAACACAACCACTACACTGAAATTCAAATAGGAAGCACAAAAATACTTGTAAAGGTGCTATTACACTATCAATTTTGTTGATGAATTCCTCGCCCAAGCTTCCTCAACACCTGTGTAATAGCGCCTTTACACTAACAAGCTGATCAACATGCTCAACAGTGTAACAACAAAAATTCCGTCAAGCTTGCTCAAGGGTAGCCTCGTTGAGCAAGCTGGGCTACATTTGGGGAGACTAAATTTCCTCGACGCCTAGTGGGAAAATACAGTCGAGGAACCTGATCAGCAAGCTCGATAGTGTAAAATGGCATCAGTGTTTCTTTCAGAGCGGTGCCTGAGGGGATTACCCTGCAGACTAAGTCCATCACCCCGGAATTAAAAACAGCAAATATTGTAACAACAAGAGATCGTTCACCACTACCAGAATTCTACTCTACCATGTGTAGCAAATCGAACAAGAAACCTTGGTAATTTACAATTGCGATATTTTAGCCTATGTCCCTTACTACACTCACTACGTCAAAACTTTGCTTGTCGTAGTTGGAAAACTCACAATTTTACAGAGGCGGCTAGTGATTCTGCAGAAAGTTCGTTTTGAGGGATCGTAAGTCGACGTAATATTTTTTTCGAACGAACGGGACATTTTCAAAAGGGGATTTAACCTATGTGACAAATATGCACTGTACTTCTGAATATGTGTGAGGCAGATAATAATAGTATGGTAAATAAATGAATGGATGTGGTGTTTGCATCAATGTGGGACGTAATGCAACGTTTCACCAATCTATTGTCAACATAATCCTCATACTTCACCCATTCCTTTTTAAGTTCCACCTCCTAATACCATTTTTTTTTTCTGAGGAGGCTACGATGCCTCCAGTTGCTACTCACTGTTATCTGTAGCACGTCCTCTCTCCCCTTTTACCCCTTCTAAACATTTAAAATGACCCACCACCACCACATTTTCCTGAAAGAAACACTGAATGGTACATTTTCAGTATTGCTGCTATGAAGGCACATCTGATGTTGAGCTATGGACCCTACAATCAGGGCTTACATACGAACTTATTAAAATGGTCCGGTACGTATTCGCAAGTTGAGAAATGGCCCGTTACCAGATATAAAATTACATTTTGACACTCTGTTCGGTGACAACGTTAGTTATATATATAAAAAAAGTGAGAGTGTTGTTATATATATAAAAAAAGTGAGAGTGTTGTGGTATGTGCTAATACAAATGAGTGTCTGTACGACTGCGGTGGATCAACGATTAGGGTGCTCACCTCTTGCACTTGGGGTCGTCGGTTCAAACCCTGCTCGATGTTTGCCTGTCTAACTCGACGGGAGATCAAGCAGTCTAAAGTCTCTTTCCAAACAGGCGTTTTATGTTATACCGTTCAGTGTGTATACCATAATGGAATCCACACAAGCTGTTTCGACATTAAAAAAGTCAGGTTAAAACAGAATACGTACAAGAATCCTATCACTACCCTATACATATTAATAACAGTCTTTCCGCTGCACATTCTTCTAGATTCTCTTTTTCTATTCTTTCCTTCCTTCCTTCCACCCTCTTCTTTGCAGCTCTTCAAATGCCGCGACCCTGTGATTGACAAGACTTCCTCTCCCTGAATATGTCGTGCACTCTATCTCAAGATGGCTGACACGCAAAGCTTTTCACGATGTCAGGAAAGGCAATTGAGCAAAACAGTTTTCAAGTAGAAAGAATCGATCCCTCATACAGAAAGAGAGAGAAAGCATGTGTGTGTGTGCTACAAAATGAAGATAATATTACCAAATAGTAAAATGCCTTACTAACAGTAGTTGATAACTGCTTTTATGATGATTTTTATTTTTTAATACACACGCCAGGAACCTACTACATAATAAATTACAAGTCAACAGCATTGGTGAACTTGTTAGTATTTTTGTAATATTCTGCTCCACAATAACCACATTACAATAAATATATACATAAGGTGTAAAGTACATAAAACATTCCTTCAGAACAGCACGGTTCTAGAATACTGGCCCGCCTGGGTGAATTCACGATACTAGCGACGAAAATTCAATTTTCATTATCATCTACTAAAATGAACCTAACCTAACCTTTAGTCACAAATCAAAGGAAGATAAATACAAATAACTAATTATTTTCATAGTGTATACGGATATGGGGGGGGGGGGGTGCAGCTATCTAGATTCTTCACAGCATCAACATTTGTAATAATATTCCTCAACTAAACCTCCGCATTGTTCCTTGATTTCTACATCAGCAAAGTAGTCTGTTCAACTAAGGAATGTTCTACGTAGTTCTACACAGAAATTTGTTAGTACAATAGTAGATCGAGGGCAACTGGGAGATCAGAGTTCGAGACCCAGTCATGGTAAATTTTCTATCTAGTTTCCAACAAATTACACCTTATAAAACTTAACTTATTACCAGTTCCTACAAGCACACGTCGTATTAATGATTACTGATATCTTTTTTATTTTTATTTTTTTTTTATCCACAGCTGTCCATTTGCTTGTCACGGATAATACAAGTAAAAGTGAGCTTTGTTCACGAAGGTTTTAGCGTGAAAACGGACATTGTGATTTGTATGGAAAGCGAAGAAAATTGCAAGTCTAAGTTAAAAAGAGATTGTGATATGATCCACAGGCTGCATGCAACAAAACGCTGCACTTTTTATTTTCTACCGCTATAACTGTTCCTCACGCCAGTAACATTCTATATGTCCATTTCACGAAATCTGAAATCCAGTTATCTTTACATCTCTAAGCTGGACTTCGAATACTTCCCCGGATTAACAAAGCAGTGGCACTTAGATTACGCTAAAGTATTTTAAGTAGGTTAGGCAAAAGTAAATTAATTACGTTAAATCGATGTAGAAGAGTTGATAATCCCTACAGTATCCGAGAGGAGTATCTACCCCAAATTTAACTGAAGCCTACAATCCAAAGCAGGGCGTCATAACTATGTTAACACTTAAATAGGGTAATTGGTTGTCTTCAGCAGTTCTTGATTTTAAGTGTGACACGCCCTGCACGCTTTATATAAGTGTTTTTCAACGATATTCGCAGACTGGCAAACGTTAAGGTTCAAGAATCGTGAAGGTGCCAGTAAGTGAGAGGTTTATTTGAAGTTCAAAAGATACCAGCACATCTTCAGATTCTAGAAAGGAAATATAAAACTTTAATCTCAATCTGTCGAAATCTAAATAATAAGTGTTAAATAATTAAATACATTAACTTGCCGAGAACCTGTAATAGTTTCGCGGATCGGCGGTTTAAAACCACTGCTATATATGACAAAATGGAACATGAACAATCGTGTAACACACACGTAACGTCTTTCTGTTCTTTGCAGCTTGAACAGCCAGAGGCTCACGTTAGAAGAAGGAAGAGTTGTGGCAAGTCTGATGGACGTATTTGCCTCCCCAACCATCTGACTATTTCTATAAACAGTTTCACAAAGATTCACCCATCCGTTTACCAATTTATAGTATCTACAAATTACCGAATAGTATTTCGGAGGCTGATGACAAAGAGAGTGCCGTACGCTCCAGAGCCCAAAGAGAACACTGTTTTTGTGCAAGAGTCACTTCTGTGTAGCCCTAGAAAGACGATACAATTTGGAAACAAGGATACCTCAGAAAACTGTGTAAAGAATCGTGACTCAGGACCCTTATCATACTCAGATCATTTCACGCCTTGACATACGATTAAAAACGTATCCGCGTGATATGCCACCAAATTTTAGTAAAAATGGCACGTATTGATCCGGATACTGTGGCCCACATATAACATTTAATGATGAAACCATATTTTACGTTAGCGGCCACGTGAACCGACACAACATGATCTTTGGAGGTATCAAAAATCCTTCCGTTATTCATGAGCACACATGTTAATGACTCTTGTATTATCATTGTCGGTGGTGTCACTGGAGTGTACTTTTTTCGATACGGAAACAATGATGGCTGACTCACATCTTCACACATTGCAGTTCTACGCCATTTCCTTGAAAATTCGTGCATAGAGATATTTCCAACTGGATAATGCACCTCCCATGCGTGCTTTTCTCGATGAGGCATTTTCTAGGCCAGTGTTTCCCAACCTTGGGTCAGCGACAAGCTTGTAAGAGGCCGCAATAGTTTGACGTGTAACTAGAATTTACTTCCAGATATTATTCAGTTTTCATTTGATAAAATAATTTTAAAACATAGTGTTTACCACGAAAGCCAAGTTAAAATCGAACTCAATAAACCAAAGCGAATGCAACAAATAAAATAAATGAAAACATTTAATGGTCCGATATGATTATCTATCCTCAAGTTGGATTTCCACTAGACGCTTGAACTAAGAACAAATGGAACTGATAAATTGCAATTAAAGTACTGATATTTCGGGAAATGCAAATTTGGTAGCTTTTGTTCGATATGAACACAACAACAAGCTTCAAGAGGATTTTTTACTTTGAAAGACACCGCCCTTACATACAACTGCATCGGCCTTATTTAACACTGTTAATAATTTTATCCTTGAAAATATACTCGATTGGGTTAAATGTGCTGGGATTAGCACAGATGGAGCTCCAACAATGGCAGGGAAACAAATAAACTTTTTACGCGTGTCGAGGCTGTTGCACCCTCTGTCAAGTGGACGCACTGCACTTCCATTGTGAAGCACTGGCATACATGAAATGCCATCCAAGATGAAAAGGTGTTTTCGATGAATCTGGTAAAATTGTTAACTTTATCAAGGCTCGCCCTATTAACTCCAGAATTCTTCCTGCATTGTGCAACGAGACGGGAAACGATAAAAGAATATTTACTTTTATATTCTGAGTTGGTTCTCTCTTGGAAGAATTCTGACTCGCTTATTCGAGCTGCGTGATGAGGTGAGACCTTCTCTGATTAATTGGAATCATTGGAACCAGAACTAAAAGGGCTGTTTAAGTGAGTTTTCTTGGCTTTCCCCGTATGTATCAGATAATTTGCTCATTTCTGAATACATTAAATTCAACTCTCCAAGGTTCCAGTATCACTGCATTTTCAGTGCAAGACCAAATTGAGGCCATAATTTAAAAAAATAAAAGTTTGGGCTCGCTGAATCGATAATTTAGGAACACGAATCCTTTCCCGCGCTGAAAACCTTCTGTCGATAAGTGAAACAGAACTTTCAAGTGAAGATTGTGAAAGCATGAAGGATCATTTGCTTTCTTTGGGTTCCCAGTTGATAGCTTACTTTCTGGTTTTCAAAGAGAAAAACATTTGGATGAAAAACTAGTTTCCAAACAACGAAAATAAGCTGGCACCAAATGAAGAAGACCAGCTTATTGAGTTGTCTTGTGATTCCTCTTTGAAGATGATGTTTCACAGTTTGTTTGCTGGACTTTTGGTTACATGCCGCGGTCTTTTTATCGGTGTATCCTGATGTTTCGAGAAAGGCAATTTTACATCTGATGCCTTTCGGGATTACTTTCTTGTGTGAGTCAACATTTTCTGCACATGTTTATATGAAAAATTAGTACAGGAAAACCGGCACGTACACAGAAGTTGTTTTGTGGGGGTCCGAGGTCTGTCTGGGTGTGAAATTTATGTAAAGTTCATATAATTTTGCCAAAATCATTAGGTTTCTATTACAATTGCTATTAATTCGTGACTTTTAGTATTGTCAGCAAACTGTATTCAATTGTAGTTTCGTGTATTGAAATTGTACGTTCTTTTTCTTTTTTTAAAAAAAGCTACACATAACACAGGAAGATATATAGATACTGTACGTATAATGTCTTCGTTGGTTCTAGAAACAGGGGTCCGCAGCATGCAAAAGGTTGGAAAACACTACTCTAGGCGAAGGATAAGACAGAATGGACCTTTACGTTCGTCTTCCTTTTCGCCAGACCTAACGCCGTGTGCTTCTGATTAACTTATATGATTAAAGAAGGGGCGTACAGAAGGAAAATGTTTGAAGAAAAACCTAGTTTTCAGTTGTAACGTGTTAGCAAAGAGATTTTACACAACACGAGTCGAATTTTGGGGTGGAGAAAATTTACGATTACAGCCATTTATAAAGGTCACCTTGCTTATTATAACTGGCTGGTTTTGGTGTTGCTTAGTTCGTTGGTTAAAACCATTTTTACTTCTTATGGCAATTTGATAAAGCGGTACTTATACTTGGACATTCTCTTCGTATTCATTGTGTTTTAAATATTTTTCTTTTAAAATGAAGCGGTTTCGGACTGACTGACGCACCACTCAATCATCAGACATCTACCGAACATCGGATGATACAAAAGAATTAATAATAATAATTTTAAAAACGCAGCACTTCAATCGCATTGTCAGCAAACTGAAAAATTCTAAAATACGATTGCAGGACAATTAAGTAAATAAATAACAAAATATTTCATGAGATAATAAAGATTCAATACTCCCTGTGAAAGTTTCCTTTTGTAATAAATATGTTTGCTTCAAATTATGTAGAAAGTACACTTAGATTCATAGAAAAGGCCGAAGTCCATGCAAGTTGTACTGTGTAGCAACACCAAGCAAATTAATATTCGATACATAGTGAACGTTATATTGTGTTTGCCACTAGTTGGTTTTCAGCAAATAATTCGATCGTCCATTTTCTATGAATGAAAAAGTCTGCCTTATTTCATTTTTTTTAATAAGAAGAAAGTAAGGAGACCGCACCTTGTCAACTAAATATGTTATCAACAAAGTGACACCAAATTACAAAAATTACAACTTCCTGAACAGTTTGGCAGCCTACTCCAGTATTAACTTACATCTGTACCACCTGCCTTCGTAGTCAGGAACTAACTAATGCAATTTCATATATATATATATATATATACTGTATGTGTGTGTGTGTGTGTCCCTCGATACCTAATTAGAAATCCATAGTAATGAGGCGATATGAAGAGAGAAAAAAAACCAAGGCACCTGCCTGGGCATCTTGTGTATGTATATATGTGTGTGTGTGTTATGTATGTGGAGAAGCAGGTCACTTCCATTAATAATGCATCAAGTAATACAAGGAAATTAATCGCTATGCAAATGACGCACAGACTCCTTTTTTAGGTGAAAGTCGCATGGCACGCAATTAAGAATTCGGTTTTTAATTAATTAAAACCAGTTGCAGAGCTAGTTATTAAAAAATAGTCCTCAATGCTAGTGGTGGCTTGCTTTGTAATAAACAATTACAACACGGTAATATTTTTTATTCACATACATCTAACACATTAGTTTCTTGTTTTTACACTCATTCCCCCCCCCCCCCTCTCTCTCTCACACACACACACACTCCACCTAAACAACCTTTGTTTCAGAAAACAAAGGAGTAATAACTACAGACACATTCTATAAATATATCGGAAAAAATACGAGGGAGAGCCGCAAAATAAAATCAGTTTGCAAATACTGTTGCTGCAGTACTATGGTCATCACAGTGCGCATGCGTGCCTACTTAAGTTGATTCTTTGGTGACGCAAAGAAGCCATCTCCAGACATTCGAATAGCGTTTGCGCGTCAAGTGTTCATAATCTACGAAAATTCAAGTTGAAATTGAGTGTCGATATTCGAATCATACAGTAACTTCGGGTATACTATTAATAAGCAACAACAAATAGTAAGCCTATATTAAGGGCAATGTAAAGCCAATATGTATAAGAGATGGCAGCACTATCTCCGTATATGTTTAATGTATTTTTAGCGTTGCACGAAATTTCAATGCTGCTGCTACAAATTCAAGCCTAGAGCGTTCATACTTTCAGGAATGAAAGTTG
>JAGDQP010007817.1:1214-65618 GCA_022664845.1 Lepisma saccharinum | reverse complement strand
TGGGGGCAACGCCCTAGCCGAGCTGGTCTACCGGTTCCCGTAAGATCACCGAAGTCAAGTAGCTCTGGGTCTGGTCAGTGTTTGGATGGGTGACCGTTTCAACACTCCAGATGGTGTTGCCTGTGCGGTGTCCACCCAGCGTCGTGAGGCCAATTGGGGAGCTACCTGAATAAAGAGGTAGTGATCACAGTTGAGGGCTTCGGCTCTCCTCTCCCAACACGTCTGATCAGCGTGGGAGCAGTAGACCACCTCCGGGAGAGGCCTCATCCACTAGTGGATTGAATATGGCTGTGTATTATATACAAGTTGGGTCGTATATATTGGGTCTGGGGAAAAGTTCGTGGAGTTTCCCCGATAGATGGCGTCAATTGCAAATACCTCAGGAAATACACATCGCAACGCCACCACTAAACGCTCGTTGAAAAGAAGATGACACTTCGAGCATTACTGTGAGTGTATAAACAGCAAAATTGGTGCATTGGTTGGAAAGTTGTTTTCGTGTGAAAATGGAGAACAGTAATGTCAAATTGCGCTATATTTTGCAATATTATTACGATAAAGGAAAGAACGCTGCACAGGCGTGTGAAAAAATTTGTGCTGTGTACGGAGAAGGTAGTTTATCAAAATCTACTGCGCGGAAATGGTTCGCTTGCTTTCGTTCTGGTAATTTTGATGTAAAAGATGAGCCACGCACCGGTCGTTCAATCACTGAAAAAGCTGATGAAACTCTTGAAAAGGTCCAGCAAGATAAGCATATCAGCAGTGTCTAGGCATTGACCACAAAACTTTGTTGAACCATTTACACAAAGCTGGCTACAAAAAGAAGCTCGATGTATGGGTTCCGCATGAGTTGAGCGAGAAAAACATGATAGACCGAATGAACATCTGCGATGCGCTGCTGAAATGCTATGCAAACGAGCCATTTCTGAAACGTCTCATAACCAGTGATGAAAAATGGATCACGTACGACAATCGGAAGCGTAAAAGATTGTGGAGAAGGGATGGTGGTCGTCACAAGCGTTCGCGAAGCCCAGATTGACGCCGAACAAGGTGATGCTGTGTGTGTGTGGTGGAAACGAAAATCTTGTTAGAAATACAATCGAGGAAAACAAGATTTTGAAGAAAGCCAAACAGCAGCTCATGATAGGGAAAAAGCAAATAATTGCAGTTAAGAGACCAGACGGGACCGTAACACGAAATAAGGAAGAAATTATAAACATATTTGAAAATTTCTACAGAGAATTGTACTACTCCGAAGAAGAGCTAGGAAATGAAGACTCAGAAGAAAATGATGTAGATGTCCAAGATGTAATGAAAGAAGTGGATAAAGTACTTCGAGGGATGAAGAACGGAAAGACGCCAGGAGAAGATGTACTCACAGCAGAAATGTTTAAATGGGGAGGTGGAAACATGAAAGATGAACATGCGAAATTATTCTCTATGTGCCTGAGGAAGAGAGAAATACCCAGAAGTTGGAATTTTGTTGTACAAGAAAGGGCACAAAGAACGCGTGGAAAACTACAGATCAATTAGTTTACTGTCAGTTCTATATAAAATGTTCACCAGAGTTATTTTGGATCGTATTGACGGGACTTGGATTTTAACCAGGGAAGGGAACAAGCTGGATTTCGTCGTGGATTTAGCACAATGGACCACATACAAACATTGAATGAAGTTATGGAAAGAAGTAATGAATATGAACTTCCACTCTGTTTGGGATTAATAGATTTCGAAAAAGCTTTCGATTCGGTCTCCTTGTCAGCAGTACTTAAATCACTTGAACATCAAGGCATCGAAAATGCTTACATCAAGCTACTGCGAAACATTTATTCGACTGCCACATCTGTCATTAGACTACATCAAGAAAGTGAAAAATTTAATTAAAGCTGGAAAGGGAAAGGAGAGTCTACAACAGGTTGCCTCGTAACGTTCAGCCTATGGGAGAACGGGCGGGAAAATGTCACAGGTATGCTGGCTGGTTTCCTGTCTTTGCTATTACCACATGTACGTACGATAGCGCGTAAGATTTTATAGTTTTTACTTCATACTACTCTCACAGTATTGAAACAAAAAACATAAACCAAATTGTGCCCAGAAAAAATAAATTATTTTTTTCTTTTTACTTTGAGCTATGTAAACAATCAAAAACATCATGAAACGAAACAAGTCTTAAGATCCTCGACATCATGAAACGAAACAAGTCTGGAGATCGTTCAAAGGGGAAGGGGTTCAAACTTTATTTATTTTATCTGATAGTGGGGCAAGGGAATCAGAGCAATGTTTACGTAAGATTCGCTTGAAACATATAAGTGTAGATTTAAAATATTTAATCATTTTTTGACTACGAAATAACGATAAGAAATTTGACAAGTCTTACTTAAGTACAAGGGAAGGAGGTAGAGAATCTGCTTAATTTAGCCTACAAGGGGCGGAGACTTGGATGAATTAAATTAGAAGGAGACGCCTATTCCTACTCCTACTTCAAAAGCAAATTGAAACCGAAAATGACCGCCGCCCCGATTGTTTGTATCGCGGTCCGCCATATTGCGTTTGGAATAAAATTGCAGTACTGTATTCACAGATGTGCAAATAATCAGTTCATTCTTTATGTTTTTATGTGAACTTAACATATTTACGAGTTGTGTTGCATTTGAATGTACAAAGAGGTACAACAAGAAGTCTCCTACTGTCACATTTCACAGGTATATCTATCCAAATGTAAAATTTCTATACAAATTAATCGCAGAAGAAAATTGAAAGTTTTTCCTGCACTTTTCATTTGCCGTTGTGTGTGTGTGTTAAATTCGAGAATTTAAATAGAAGAATTACTGTTTTGATTTTTTTTTCTCATAGTTTTTCGTTAATTACAAGAAAACTGACTGAAGGAAATGTCATTAGTAGTAGTATTCATTATATTTAATTAGATTTTGTATATTTAGGGGAAATCCTATTATTTTTTGTTATGCAGATTTCGATGTTCACTCTGGAAGATGAGCTCTTCTTTACGGAGAGCGATGCGATATTTTATAAGCACTTACAAATACATTTGTATATTTAATCACAAGACCAAACCTTCACGATTAAATTAAAGTTGATCTACAATTCTGTAATATATAGCCTTGCACGTATATGCCAGGTGTATGCGAGACTAAATTGTAACAAATCTTTTCGAAATGAACCAAGCTTTTCGAAGGCTATTCCATCTCTTACGTTTCGAAAAAGGTGGGGAAAATTCATGCATAGGCACAAAATAAAGCCGAGCAAGCGAAGATGGATTAATTAAAGCCAGATTATGTCTCAGCCGTTGCATCTTGCCATCACCGTATAAGGCACATTCTAGTTCCCGCTCCGAAGCTCATGATAGAGCATTGGCGTAGCATTCGGAAGGTCTTGGGCTCAATCCCAGCGGCCGACCATCATGACTGAGGTATTTGCTCAGTCACATCAGGCAGCCGAGATGGCAACTTCAACTAGGCCCTGGCTGATACTTTCCAGGATCCTCGCCCCTCTCCTATCCCACCCTGAGCCTTAGATGCCTAAATTCCATAAATAAAATTCAAGTAGACCTATCTTATTCCCGCCCTTCTGCTACTGCAAATAGTTCTCTCTTCACCGACATATCTGCTTTATTATCCATTTACTCGAGACGGCAATGCTTAACATATTCAATATTAACGAATCCCAAAAATTCTCCGGTATCTTATAATTTCTCCAGCAAATTTGACCTTTTAGTTTACACGTCTACGGAACTTAATCCCGAGTTAATAACTAATTTATCTAAGTTACAGTGTGGTCAGCCCTATTTTCTGCTTGAGATATTTTTTTTTTTTAATTTTACGAACTTAAGCAATGTAAAATGAGCGTAATAAATGATGGAAAATTTAATGACTTGGAAGGCCTCTGGACAAGATGAACCAATTGTGGTTTGCTATTACCTTCCTCTGGATAAGAAGAAAGAGAAACATCCACGCCCTGGGCGGATTTTGAACCCATAAATAAGAGAAGCTAAGTGTGACTACTACACTGATAAAATCATGCGAACTAACAACAGAACACGGATGATCTGGATGTTCTAAAAAAAAAAAGTCCAAATTAAGGACAAAAGAACACATCCTAACATAAACTTAAATATAGATGGAACAATAATAAAAGGCCCGCAACAAGTAAGCGAAACCTTAAACAAGTACTTTATAGAAGTTGCAGAAACTTTAATAAAGACACCGAACAGCAACATATCGGCCTTACAAATACTGCAAACACCTAAACCGTGGAACTCGAACACTATAAATATTATGACTATAACCGAAAGTGAAGTGTTTAACGATATTCAAAGTATCAAAGAAACTAAATCAATAAATGATGAATTTCCAGTGAAAATAATCAAACAAAATAACACATACCTGACACCTATCCTAAATTACCTATACAATGAATGCCTGAATAATGATACCTTCCCTTCCCAGTTAAAAGTAGAAAAAATAGTAGCAATTTACAAAAAAAGGAGATAAATCGCTTGTACAAAACTACAAATTTCTTTACTTGCTATATACTTAAGATTCTCGAAAAACTAATAAAAAAAGATTAATAGGATTTCTAACAAAACATAACGTATTTTGCAAAGAACAACATGGATATCTTCCCCAGAGAAGCACAACTGCAACTTACACCTTAGTTGACTGTATTCTACGGGATGTGAATGAAAAAGAATTAGTTTTAGGAACATTCTATGACCTTTGATCTTGTAAATCACCAAATACTGCTTAAAAAACTAGAACACTATGGGATTAGAGGAAAGGCATTAATTACAATTGCTCCAGTCCTACCTAACAAACAGAAAACAAGCGGTTGAAGTCACACATAACACAGAAGGGAAAAAGACAAAGCATATATCAAAACAAATGACAATCCAACATGGGGTTCCACAGGGATCGATTTTAGGACTCTTATTATTTTTAATGTACATAAATGATCTTCCTACGAACATAACACAAGGGCAGGAAATTCAATATGCTGATGACACGAGCATCATTGTTAAAGGAAAAGATATAAATGACTTACGCGCAAATATTAGTAGAATATTAGAACAAACTAAAAATTGGTTCGACAGTTACAGACTGATACTAAATGACACAAAAACACAGTACATGCTCTTCCATACAAAACAAAATATTGTAATAAAAGATATTAGAAATCACGCAGCTTTCTTAAATGTGAATATAAACACAGAAACAACGTTTTTAGGAATAACAAAACACGAAAATCTTAAATGGAACAGCCACATAGACCAGGTAAAAAACAAACTTAATTCTAAATTGCTTGCCCTAAGAATACTAAAAGAGACATTAAGTACAAGCACATTAATTCAGGTTTATTATGGACTTATTTATCCAATAATAAGTTATGGCATCATATTTTGGGGCAACGAATCAGCAAAAGCATCAACATTCTCTAAACAAAAGCAAGCACTGCGTATCATCGCCGGAGTTAGCAGAATAACTTCTTACCAATAACTCTTTAAACAATATAGAATATTGACTCTTTTTCTTTATATCTTTATGAAATAGCTTTATATAGTGTTCGATTTGTGCAATTTCCAGAGAGGGGGAAGAATTAGTGAGATATGTATTATACGGTATTTTGGAATCATCTATATTCTAGGTTAGAGGTATATTTCTGTAAAAACTACCAAAGAAAATTTTTGCCGAGAGGGGGATAATCCCAACCATCCCCCGCTACAAATCGAACACTAGCTTTATATACAAAAATAAACAACGATACACTTATATAAGAAAACGTAGATACGGAACTAGAAAAAAAAAGAAGAAAAATTTCAATGTCCGTGGGGATATTTATAAATATAGCCCTGACCCTCGTTTAAGAAGGGCCTAGTCATATGGGTGTTAAAATATACAATCAGCTGCCAACACGTATAAGAAATGAAGAAAACATAAATAGATTTAAGAAACAGCTAAAGGAACACTTGCTGGATAAGGCGTATTACGATGTCAAAGAATTCTTACCATAAAATTCCACAGCACCTCAACTAACGCTTATTTCACAAATTCATTGTCTATATTACAAATTTATTTTCTATGATAATAACTTATTGTCTATTTTATACATCATTTTAATATCGTGCAATGCAATTTATTAGTGATTATTATTATGTATTTTGTAAAGCTATTATATATTGTGTACTATTATTACATATGAATTATGTATAGATTTGTTCACGTTTAAAACTTATTTGACTGTGCTTAACAAAATATAAATATCTTGTAAAAGCATTGTTAGTGTCTGAACTCTCCAGACACCAATGTATATTGGTTATTGAAGTAATAAAAATTGAAATTGAAAAATATCGTTATACTTGTCCGCATTAAACGTGGCATAAACATTATTCGACACAGTAGAAATTCCTATGAATTTTCCCGTCCCAAAACATTCCAATTTTCAGTGTTATCAGCCTATTTTCTACAAATGAATATATTCTATAATATAAGGCTGATATGCTATCAAGGGACCAGATTCTAAAACAATCGAAAAGCTATCAGAGTCTTTTCGATTGTTTTAGAATCGTAGCACTAACTTGTTTCATTGGAGTGCTGGTGATTTTCCCCTCTGTGAGATACATGACGATTAAAATAGTTAACACGGCGGATGTCGTCATCACTTGCGTTGGGTGTAAACATAAGGGCTGATTTCCATGAACGCTTGCGTTGCGTGCTTTGCTTGCGATTTGGGTGGGTAGCCAATTAAAACACGCGTTTTATTGCGTGTTCTACGTATTACGTAATAAAATACGTGCTTTAATTGGCTACTCACCCAAATGGCAAGCAAAGCACGCAACGCAAGCTTAAATGAAAATCAACCCTTATAGTTTTAATAGCTGCCATTTTTCATAGATCGAAGCAGTGACAGCAAGACAGCAATTTAGCAAAAGTAGCTGTGATAAAATAGCTGCTATGCTAATTGTGCCCATTTTCGCCATCTTTTTTATAACATCCTTGATTTTCGCTTGCATTTTCCATTTTACACCTGTGAGCTGTAAACAGCAGCGTTGCCAATTGGCGGGTAATTACCCGATTTTTGGGTAATTCTATGAACTGAGGGTATTTTGGAGGGTAATGTGAAGATCGGGTATTTTTCGGGCAATTAGAAAAAAAAAATTATAAAAAGATTATTTCTTAATGTCTCACTCACTTAATGCTTCACGCAATAAATACAATCCACGACTGGATACTATTGCATGTCATAGATTTCTATGTATGAATATAGGATAGTGTTAAAAGTATTCTTTTTTAAAACAAGGGAAGAACCCCACATAAGATAAGATAAAATTAATTGTATGGGCGGTAACAGCACTATGGCTTACGCCAAGGACCCCACGTAGCACAAGCCCTTCACAGGAGCGCCCATTTTGATCTCGTATGACCCACGATGATCCCATATAGAAATAGGGGATCCGATGAAAATCCTGCCGGTGACAGTCATGGGACTGCTCCCATGGAAATCCCACAGTTGTCCCACAGGATGACTACTGACAGCGAGATTTAGAAATTCGTAGAATTTTGTACATGTGTAATAAAAACAAAAATAATTTGAAAAGAAAATGCTGGAAAGCATCAAAGTTCACCTGGCCGTCACACGTTCACTGCAGCCACAGCGCGTACATAACGTTCATTTGTTTGTGATCTATCAAAAACAATTGAATTTTAAATTGAAAAAGGTAAATTATTTAAAAAAATAACAGCATCAACACAGTAGCTGACGTTCGACGCCCACTAGTGCGATAGAGCTGGTAGAGTACGATTTGCCGACTAAAAGCTATTTGCGTCTGAAATGTTTTTCTGCTCCCTGCAAATATGTATCTTGTGAAACTCGCACTAGAACTTTTTAACGGAAGACGGAAGGTTACCGACCTTGAGGTATTCTGCCACGATATTTCTCCTGGAAATGTCAAAGTGAAGCTAGTGGCTATGCTTAACTGTCCAAAAATGCCAATCAAATGACTATGGAAATCCACAGGGATAATGAGACATATTCCATTCGATAGAGCATGTAAACGTACAACGGCCATCAATATCATTGTAAACGCGAAAATTTGCACACATACGGGAAGAGAGATGAACGTGATTGCATTCCACATCGTTCTCTTCACGTCCTTGTTCACCTTAGCCGGCAAGATTAGCAAGTAAGAGTATGAACGATCGAGATACCATTATTATTATAGGTGGCTCGAATGATGTGGCAAGAAATGAAGGTGAAAATGTTTTGTGTACTCTTAAAGACGCACTACCTTGTTTCAACCATACAAACGTTGTGGTAAGTACTTTACCGCATCGTCATGATATTACATCTTCGTCCATAGTCAATAAAGAGGTTGAAAAAACAAACTCAAAAATAAAAAATCTCTGTAAGCATTTTCAAAATGTGAAAGTAGTTGATGTAAATAACTTTCCAAGGGAATGTCATACTAAACACGGTCTTCATTTTAATAGAGTAGGGAAAAAATTGCTGTCTGATAAACTAATAACATTATTGCCAGTAAACAAAAATACTACTAAATTCGCTCTCCCAGATGTACAAGTTGATTTGCTTACTCCTACTGTACAAGGGTGTAAAGAAAATGTTCTACTCCGAGTCAGAGTTACAGCACAAAACCTCAAGACTTGTCTCATGTCTTACAAGGAGATCTACTTACTCCCATTGTACAAGGGACCGAAGAAAACTGTTCTGTTTCAAATCAAAATTGTAACGTAGAGTCTCAAGTTTTGTCCAATGTAAATACCGTAGTAGATTTGGATGATACTGTAGGTGAGGTAAATAAAGAAACTCAAATAGTCGATGTAAATAATAAAGTCACAAGGGTCAAGAAAAAAGATAAGGACACGGAACTTAAAGAAGGTGGTAGTAGTCCAAACGATAGGATTTCAAATGACGAATATAAAAATATAAGTGACCATATACCAACATTCTCTGATCAAAATCAACTCGTAAAACTTAATATAGATGTCATAGAAAGTGTACGTGAGAAAAATGATGAACCCGAGGTAAATGCTGCCACATTGAAAGAAATTGTGGATTTCCCACCTGCGGTCCCAGTAACGATACGCAGGTCAAAGAGGAAACCAAAGGAAAATCGAGACGAACATTTTTTATGGGTAAGGTAACTCAGAAAGTGCACACTTTTCACCAAAATGTACAAGGTTTTACTAGAAACTTAAACTGTAGTAACGATGTTAAGGTAGATAGGGATCCACGCCTAAATGAGCAAGTAGTATTAGAACCTACAGATACACGACAAAATCACAACATAAATCTTAAAGTAGGTTACTTAAATGTACAAGGGATGAAAAACAAACACATAGTCTTAAATTCTTTTGGGAATGAGAATAATTTAGATGTATTATGTTTAAGTGAACATTGGTGTAAAGAGGAAGAAATTACGTTCAATAAACTAGATGACTATGTTCTTGTTAATGCATTTTGTAGGAATCAGTATGTACATGGTGGAGTAGCAATTTTTGTTAGAAATGAGTTATCACTGAAGTGTAATAAGCTAAATTTTGAACATCTATGTACTGAGCTTGATTTTGAAGCCACATGTATTTGTTATTAATAGCCTCAAGCTAATTATTGTATCTCTATACAGAACCCCAAACGGTAGTGCTATAGTTTTCCTTGATAGATTTGAGGAATTGTTAATTCTTTTAAATAGACAGAGTTTTAGAAATTATAAGATAGTTATAGGTGTCGACCTAAACTCTGAATTTGATATGACATTAAAAAAGAATACCGTAAATGAATTGAAAAATATTTTAAGACAATTTAACTACAGTATTACAAATACGAAGCCAACAAGAGGACTAGCTTGCCTTGACAACATATTTATAAATTTTAGTCTACTTCATACTCCTTGTGATGTATCTATTTCTCCATTTTCGGATCATGATTGTGTATGGATTAAATTGGAAAACTTACTATTAAATAACGTGGGTGACTCAGTGGCTTCCGAATATAAAATTGCTGTATCGAGACCAATCACTGAAGAAAAGATATTGTTCTTTAAAAATTCCCTCAGTAATGTGAATTGGCATGAAGTACTACTTAATTGTGAGGATTCCGATGCACTCTTCGAACGATTTTTGAATGTGTTTCTTTACAATTTTGAAATTTCTTTTCCACAAAGAACTTGTAAAATCAATAATAACCCGTTTAAGAAATGGTACAAAGAAAATAAGTCCAACTGGTATACTCCCAAACTGTGCTCAATGAAGTGTAAAGTTATGCTGTATTTAAACTTATACCGTAGAGATAAAAGTGAAGCGGCTAGATCAGTTTATATGCATGCTAGGAAAACGTATAAGGTAGCTATCAACGAGGCAAAAAAGAAATATAATTCAGCGGAAATTGACTCATCTGATAATAAATGTAAGAAAACCTGGAATATAATTAATTCTGTAGCTAAAAGTAATGTAAAGGACTTTGTTTACCCCCACCCCGAAGATTTTAATAACTTCTTCGTGAACTCCGTAGAAGAACTACATAATAATATTGTAAAACCCAACTTAACGGCTGACAGTCTAATAGAGGAGAGTATAAACCGTATTGAAGGTAATTTTGAATTTAGAAATATATCTCCTCTAGAAGTTTTGAACATTGTACAAAAATTTAAGCCGGCCAAAAGTGTTGATGTATATGGTTTATCGAGCATTTTAATTAAGAATGTGATTGATTGTATTGCTTTGCCGCTTACCTATTGCATTAACAAATGTTTAACAGAGGGAGTTTTCCCTGATTCTTTGAAAGTAGCACGAGTTGTACCTGTATATAAAAAGGGTCCTGAAAATTGTCCATCAAGCTATCGTCCCATCTCTCTGGTCCCAGTTTTCGCAAAAATTTTTGAAACAGTGATGCATTTGCAGGTATATGATTATCTAGTTCAGCAAAATGTATTTAGTGCTTCACAGTTTGGCTTTATTAAAGGTAGGTCAACTGTTGGTGCTATAGATTTATTAATCAAGAAAATTCTCAAAGCTTTTGAAAATAAAGAATTAGTTCAGGCTACATTTTGCGATTTAAGTAAAGCCTTCGATTGTGTTGAGCACACAATTCTTCTACATAAGTTGGCGTACTACGGGATCCGCGGGATTAGCTATAGGCTATTTGAGTCCTACTTAGATAACCGTAAGCAAAGTGTTTCTGTAAATAAAACTAAATCTGGCACTGCAACAGTTAAGTATGGAGTACCGCAAGGCTCAGTCCTTGGACCTCTTTTATTTGTCGTAATGATTAATGATTTACCTTCCTTCTTATCTGCTCAGTCAATCTTGTATGCTGATGATACGACTTTCCTGACTACTTGTGCTGATCTAAGTTCACTTCAATCCATAACTGAAAATACATGGGCAGAAACTGCGATTTGGTTCAAGGCTAATGGACTTGCACTTAACGAAAATAAAACTCAACGTATGACTTTTAGTCTCAAAGATGTATCATGTATCTCTTGAAAATAGCTCAACCTGTGTAAAGTTTTTGGGTGTAATTCTTAACAATAAGCTATCATGGCAACCACATATTGATTATCTCTGTAGTAGGCTGTCAAGGGTAACATATCTGTTACGACAATTGAAAAATCATGTTCCTCAGGAATATGTCAGATCTGCTTACTTTGCTTTCTTTCAGAGTATAATTAAGTATGGTATCTTATTTTGGGGAAACAGTTGTCATGCAAACAATATCCTTCTAATACAGAAAAAGGTAATCAGAATTATCGCAGACTCACACAGGTTAGCCCACTGTAGACCTCTGTTTATCAATCTAAAGATTATGAGAGTGGTTAACCTATACATCTATACAGTACTCCAACAGGTAAAAAGCAATCTACAAAACGTACAGCTCAGAAAAGAAATACATTCCTACAACACTAGGAACAATAAACATATTAATGTACCATTTCAAAGACTGTCCAAATCTTTAAATAGCTATGAGATATTAGGAATAAAAATGTATAATAAGCTGCCTCCAACAGTAAGAAACGAACATCTGAATAGATTTAAGAGAAAATTGTCCAATTGGTTAGTTGCAACACCCTTTTACTCATTAGAGGAATTTTTTGACTGTTCCATAGAAATATAACATGTTCTCCTTTTTAATTATACACATTGTTTGTAAAGTTATATAACCATACTATAAATATATACATATAAGCAATTAGGCTATTATATACCTATAACTGTAAATATATAAGTGAATATTGTATTTGTTGCTGCTGTTGTATTATCAATTTTGTTATATTTTTAACTAGAATGGCTATTGTAATTGTCATAAATTGTTATCTGTATCTTATGCTACAAACTTGACGTTGTCCATTGCTGTGAATAGCTTAACGACAATAAAATTTATTATTATTATTATTATTATCTTATCTAGTTTATAATCACCTTGATGGTCTCTGTACGTTTGTATGTTCTATCGAATGGAATTTGTCTCATTATACCTGTGGATTCCTATAGCCATTTGATTGGCGTTTTGGGACAGCCAAGAATAGCCACTAGCTTCACCTTGACATTTCCAGGAGAAATATCGTGGCAGAATACCTCACGGCCGGTGACTTATCCTATATACGGTTTTCCGTTAAGACGTCCCATACAATTCCCATCAGGGTCCCACGAATGTCTCGGGCATCCCATGGGTTCATTCCGTTTGCATCCGTCGTTCTACCTGTGGATTTCCTCTGGTGTTCCATGGGTTTGATCCTGTAGGACTCCCGCAGGAGTCCCACAGGTGCGTCCCGTTTCCCGGGACTTAAGCGGGCATCTGGACTTCCAGCGTAAGTCCCTTGGTCGTCCCGTGCATCCCATGGGACCATCCCGGGATCGTCCCGTGGACCCAGGTGGGAGCGCCACAGGATGTCCCCGGGCGGATTTTGTGCTATGGGGCTCTCTTTGACCCATAAAATGACAAAACGCCACCAAGTGAGCTCGGGAGAGAGCAACTGGGTACTTAGCTCTTGAGGAGGACACAAGATGTTCCAACAGGATCTTCCCTTTCATTTTGAATCCGAAAAGAAAGATGAGAATGTTTGATGATAAAGCTAAGCGTAAATACTAAATACCAACATATTTTTAAATAATAAAAATCGGTCCAGTAGATGTGACTGGACAAATCTTCTATGGAAGACTTTTAATAGAGAAACGACTTTTTTTTTTTACAAGGCTGATTATACGCTAATAACACAAAAAGAAACTAAAGCTTAACAGTTTCGGAAGTATACCATCTCCTTCTTCATACTGCACTATATAACATAGGCAGTTATTTATACTTCCGAAACTGTTACGCTTTAGTTCCTTTTTGTGTTATTAAAATATAATCAGCCTTGTCTGAAAACTGTGTTTTCCTTTATTGAATACGGATTAAAGATGTATCCAGAAGTTGTTTCGGGAGGGAAGGGGGCCCGAGTTCTGTTTAGGTGTGAAATTTACATAAAAGTCATATAATTTTGCCAAAAAGCTTATATAAATTTTATAAACAAAATGTGTGATCCCCTTCTGCGTACGTCAAAGAGTGTATTGTTATAATAATTATTTTAAACATATAGATTACTTCATTTTATATTAAGTGATGACAAAGAAAAATATTTTCTTTTTGTCGTAGTACTTGATGCTTGAATTTACATTCATGTGAAAACCAACAATTGATTTTAGATGAAATAGATAAAGAGGGTATTTTGATTGAAAATCGGGTATTTTTTGTGACACTGGGTGGTAATCTGTTTGGTGGACATTGGCAACACTGGTAAACAGGAAATGCTGTCTGTAAGTAAACCGACCGACGCATAAATTTGCTTGCACAGGTGACCGACGGTATGGTCGGCAAGTGCTGAATGGGCAGTGATGTTTATGAATATTGAATAGCAATCAGGAACAGGAAATGATTGCTGTTGCAATTTCATGCTGAGTAAACGGATGGGAAGGTAAGAGAATCATCTTAAACTTCACCAACCTGTAGATAAAATAATAATTTATCTCTCTAACTCATATGTTCCTAAAATTCGACTAAAGAGTGAGCATTGTAAAATGTTAGCTATAGTATAGTTTAATCCCAGATGTAACTAATTCGGCATACAGGTAATGAGGAATGTACGGGAAAGTTATTTTCATAATGCGTACCTAAAACACAAATACAAGAGCAATTTTTTTCATGTTTCCACTGACGGATATTTTTTAAAAACAGTGTGTCTTGAGCATCGCAACTAGCCAAGATCTTGCGGTGTAAATTCTCGATCGGTTAATATAATGTTAATGCAGTCTGGCACCTGTGCCTTTTCAAAACCCCTGCTGTATCTTCCTTTATTAACTTCTTAAGTAATTCTCTCAACTACTTTCGTTATACGGCGTTGAATGTATTTCAAGTGTTACTTTCATTATTTTGGATACGTAAAACGCAGAATATGATCCAAAATCAAGCGGTGATGAGTGCAAGGACACTAGAAAAGATTTTTGTGTAACTGAACATTCCCCCCCCCCCCCCTTTAACATCGTTCTACGCATCTGAAATTTTGAATGTAACAACATCTTAAGTAGATTCAACCCTATATGACAGAAATAGCCTAACTACGACGAATTATAGGTAAGTAAACTTTTTTTTCTGTTATTTACTAATTCTAGATTTTCATCATACGCGATTCCATCACTTTTAACACTCTCAACCCTTCACAAAAATACCTATTTTGTACTACTTCTGGATGCCCATTACCGAACTTATCCCGAAATAAACTATGCCTAACCTAGTGATTGAATGAAACACACTAAACAAAGGAGAGACTGGCGCCGGATAGTAGTAGCACAACTGCCAACAGTGCTCTCACGGTCGCCAATTGAAAGACAGTCCCAAAACAGCACGAGAGCCAACCAACATTTAAAATAATTTCGGTCGCTTACCTGTGAAGCCTCGCCATACTTCATTAACAGGGGGGTTTCCCCTAACGAAGGGTAAAACAGGAAATATGAAACTTCACATTAGTATGTCAGTGGGTAAAACTCGTAAGAAGCCATCAAACAATGAAACACTACTGGGAACCGGCCAGCTGAACCTTCTCAATCAAGGTCACACTAGAGCGAAGACAGTTTCACCAGCCCTGGTCATCACCCACTGCCCACACATTTACGAGTAAAATAACTCACGGTACCGGTACCACACTGGTAATAGCAGAGAGCTTACAGCTAAATAAACATATTAAGTACTGGAGAAAACCTGAAGGCAAGCACCATAAAAAGAGAGAACCATAAAAACAACCCACCCCGAAGCACAATAAGGTGTTTGAGTAGCGTGAATCTCCAATAAACAGTCATCAGACTGGAGGTGATAAGCCGAAGTTTATCTTTAATCACTCATAAAATTTAAAATCAGTCATGAAAACACATGACCTGCAGACATCACGTGAAACGATTAAGCGCACTTAAACCAAATAATGAATCCAGATACTACACTAAAACAGTATATTTCGTAGTTTTCTAACAGAAAGAGAAGGAGAAATAGAAAAGTTTGTATATTTGTACCAAAAGCTAACTTTGTAAAAACTTTATATGGGTCAGTCTAGTAATTTTGGACTTCGGCCCGTTACGATTCGCCCTTTAGCTGTTAAAATCCACACCCATGCCCCTGCTGGGACTCGAACGCAAAAGCTATCATTTTAACTATTTATTAATGATCAAATAATGTTAGCTGCGTCAAAATGGCAAAAAAGAAAAACTTTTTTTTTAAGTAGCACGAAAAATTGGAAAACCCCGTATTTTTTCCGCCGTTTAATTTTTTCGGAAATTTTAAATCACCAGCCTAACCTACTCGATTTCAGTGCTTGAGGAGATTCACTTTATAGCAAAGCACTCTTGTATACTATGTATAAGATGGTGGGGTAATTAGCACCAGATTTATTTGGAATTGGCTTGAAATTCCAATAACAATTAGGTAGTGTGGGTGTGAATGCAACGTGCACTCAGGGTAAGAAGTATATTATATCTTTATATACCAAGTGTTTGAGAGGTGCTTATTACCTCTGCTCTGGGATCCCATATTAAGCACACAATTGAAACGTACATGTCTTGAACGAGCACAATATCATTAGGATAAGAAGGCAATTGCTTTATAATCCGCACCAGTACACAGTTGGTAGTTAGAATGTTAGATAACACAATAGAACGAAATGAAATACCGACATACCTAGGAACAAAAGCTTCATACAGTAATAAAGGCCTTTAGGCGTCACAGGCTTAGGCCATGATAGTGTGTAGGAGAGGATGTTATAACTTGGAAGGTAGTCGGCCAGCGCCTAGTTTGTAGGTACAATTCCGGTATTTGCCTGGTGTGACTGAGGAAAATCCCTAGAGAACCTGTGAGGGTGGGTTGCCACTGGTACTGCATCTATTTCATCAATTCCATTTTCTCTAGTGTCCACAACAGTCCTACTGGCCTTTTTTTCAAATGGTTTTGCCTGATGCATAACAAAGATTTCATCATTCCTTAATATCGCATTACCATCACATTCCTTTTAACTGGCCAGTGGTAGATTATTTTTGAGATAGAACATACAATTTTAGTTTTAATATGCTGATGGGCGTTTTGCCCTGAGGTAGGTATATGACTCGAGACTAAGGTCTCTGATTAAGGTGAACGGATGATGGTCTGTTCTTGCCTTGTAACGAATGCAGATGAAGTTCTACGGACAGGACGTACAGTTTAAAGTAGGATTGATATACTTGTGTCCCCACAGGGTATCGAACTAAGGGTCTCTTGATTACAAGTCAACGAACATTTCTCCAACTGGGGTCTGAATATTCTCTATTACAATTGAATAGGTGAGATTAAGAAGGAAAAAAATTCCACCTAAGCTTACTTTTGGGAAACTAAAAGAAAACTGTTTTGCGGTTAAACTAATGGTCAAAACCAAAAACGTATAGCGTATATTTCCAAATATAAGGCTCAGGAAAATATTAAATATATAGAAAGTGAAAATACCTTATATTTAGTATATTCTGTCCTCTGTGTGCACAACTAGGTATCATTTATTTACACTATATAGTGGACTAGTTGAGTGAACTAAAATCAAATGGTAATTACATATACTCAGGAGGGGTATAATCTACCATGTTACCTTATTTCTGCCCTTGTGAGTTGTTATGAATATTATTTCAAGACTGAAAATATTATGTAATTACTGTAGTTGTACTTTTGGTGATTGATATTCGGAGGATAGATTATCCGTTCTATTTTCCGTTAGTAGATAATTTAGATGCAGGGTATCTGAAAGTTTCCACGACGAACCATTAAATTAGCCGGATTTAATAATTTAGATATCTTTTATGATTATTTAGAATAACTATAACTGAGTAATTCGGAGAACATATGCGCATGAACGTAGTGAATAGGGGTTTCAAACAAAAATTATAGGGATTCTTCCAAGTCAAAGTCAACATTCCACTTGTGCCCGTGATCTCATGGTGAATTTTGTCCTTGGTTCCAAAGTTTGTAACGTCGTAGTTCCAGAAGGATTGTGCAGCGGGCACACAAGAAGTGACTGCGACGAGGGAACGAAAGTTAATTTCATTAGGAACATGGAAAAAAGGATGAATATAATAAATATGAAGAAGGGACAAAAGAAAGAAAAGACTTGGAGGAGCTATGGGAAGAGCTGAACGGAAATGGGTACGGTGATGGGACAGGAAGAGGAGTATGAGAAAAAGGAAGGAAAACAAGGAAGAGGAAGAAAATGAAAGGCAAGAAGAAAGAATGGTACGACATTGAAAGAAAGGTACGAATGATCACAGAGAAAATCAAGAATTCTAAGAAGGGAAAGGATTAAGACACACAAGAAGGGCGGCATGAGGATATTAGATATCACTAGAAGATATAAATTTGGAAGGAAAACGGTCTGGCGCCAAAGAGGAGTTACATGAGAAGTGCCATGTGGGGAATGTGATATGGTATGTGTAGGGGAACGTAAGGAGAGGCTATAAGAACGTCTAAGCAACATAAGGAGGGACACTAATCCTATTTTCATGCACGTTAGTGAAACGGATCATGAAGTAAACTGGGAAGGAACAGCGGCAGTAGATCAAGAATGTAGACAGTTAGTTTGAAAGTGAGAAGAGTGGAAAACTGGAACGGTGGACACAATATTAATGAAGAGTGGGAGGACAATTTGAACAGGAAAAAGGAAAGATGAGGACACCAGTCGGCGTGTCTTATAGTGGCGTCGTTTTGTTTAATATTTAAAAAACCTTTTATATTTGTTATATATATATTCTACTTAGCTTATTTATTTATTACTCGTATTTTATTTTATTGAAAGTTTATGGTATACCTCCGAAACTAATGCTTCAGTTCCTTTTGTGCTTTTTGAAGTATGTTTTCTTTCAATACTTAAGTAGGATGTGCGAGCGGTAGATTAACGCAACGTGGATTAATAATTTCAGTTTTAGGAGGGCAAAATCGCTTTTTATCATCACTTTCTCCTTTTAATAAAATTCTTCGTTAAACAAACATTAATGATTTAGACCTGCATTGAATATCCCATTTCTTTCTCATTTTATCCGCAATTGACGCCGTGATCAATGTACATAAAAAAGTCAATTTTGCGAAGTACGTACTACTTCGAGTGTGCTGGCACGCAGTGCATACTTGGATTTTGGACACAGCATAAGGTTTTATCAGAACACAAAGAAAACTATGTACAGTCAGCGGCAAAAATTTGTATTCAGTCATAACATGTCCGCCCTGAATAATTTTAAAATGGATAAACCATTTTGAGTTGAATTTTCTGTAACAGAAAATAGTGTTGACTTTACACTTCCTTTGTCGGTGGCCGAAAAATTAGCGCGCTCACTTTCTCTGCGCTGGTCACGTGGTTCAATTACCGCCGAGATTCAATTGAACGGAGAGGTCCACTTTACCAATAACCATAGGTCCTTAGAAGCTCACTAGCTCGTTTAAGACGTTAATAACAATTCAGTCAAGCAAATGAATTAGGTCCTCATATCATTGTTTATGCAGTATACTTCACACTTACAGAATGAGCTAGAGCGATTTCCAGTTCGGCGGCACTTGCAAGCAACGGAGCTACCACAGGGAAATATAATGGAACCAAGAAAGTTTTGTCGCTTTTTGCGGAGGTCTTTGTTCAATTGGCCCTCACACCGTGAGTTGAATGCGAATGGAGATCAGGCGAAGGTCAGTTGTTGGTGTGGGTATAGCCACTGTACTACCTGGTTGTGGCAGTTCAGTTACACCGTGAACGTGCGGAAGGACAGAGTGAACATGGGACCTCCACAGAGCGTCATAAGGGCTTGTATGCTGTACGAGTTCAAACTGGGGTCAACCGCTGCAGCCGGGCGGAAGATATGCCAGGCCTTTGGTGAGGGTGTCGTGACTACGCGGACAGTGCAGCGATGGTTTACCAAGTTTAAGGACAGTGACGAAACACTCGAAGACGCACCACGTGCAGGAAGACCAACACAGGTACCAAATGAAGATTTTCAGGCAGCAATTGAGGCGAACAGTGGCCAGACATGTGAGGAACTGGAACTACAATTCAGTGTGAGTTGAGAAACCTCCATCAACTTGGGAAGCACTACAAGTTGGGTCGATTAGTCCCACATGATTTGACTCCGGGCCAGAAGGCAACGCGAGCAGACACCTGCGTTTCTTTACTGTCTCGTCTGAGGAAGGAGCAATTTCTGGACAGGGTGTTGACATGTGATATGAAGTGGGTCCTGTACGAAGCTCCACGGCGCCGTCATCATTGGTTAGCATCCCATGAACCGGTTCCAAAACAGCCGAAACCAGCACTGCACCTCATGTGTGCTCGCGGCATCGTGCATCGGGAACGGCTGGCTAGAGCATCAATGCAACTGTGTACTGTCAGTAGTTGATCCGTGTTCAAGAAAAACTCAAAACTCTGGAGCCAGCACTTCTGAATCGCAAAGGGGTCCTCCTGTTACAGGACAACGCTAAGCCCCACGTGGCTAGGATGACCCGGGACGCTATTCTACGCCTTGGATGGGAAACACTATTGCGTCCGCCATACTCCCCGGACATTGCACCGTCCGATTTTCACCTGTTCCATTCTTTGGACAATCACCTTAGAGGACGCCAGTTCAAATCCCTAGTAGAGGTGCAAAATGCACTTGATACCTTCTTCGCTTCACGGCCCACCAAGTTCTACCGCGATGGAATCCATGGGCTTCCAGAACGTTGGCAGAAGGTCGTCGATGCTGATGGGGACTATTTTTGATCTTCCAGGTACGTCTTAGGTGACATATCGATGTTTGAAGGTGGTGGGTGAAAAAGCGACAGAACTTTCTTGCTTACCTTTATAGCAGTGAGCATCCCTCGCCGATATCTGAAAGTTGGTCCAATATGGTATCCACACCTTTGGTCTGGTATTCCATTCCCAATCCCGTTCTTTCAGGTCACGGATATTGAGATATTTGGAGAGAGGCTGCTTTCAGATTAATGCACGTTTTTACCTGCTGAAACAAAGCATACTCTCGGTGGAATTGGATTTAGAGGTTTTTAGGTCGTGGATGAACCTGTTTCCTGCCACGTTCAGCGATTTCGCGCTGCAGGTATGGCTGTACATCTACATGGTGAAGCGCTTTAGACGTTCCATGTGCAGTGAGTCTAGTGTGAAACTTCCTGGATGAATCTGTCAGTCAGTAACAGAATTTGCCCAAGGATTACATGCTGTCTTTTTGATTAATTTCAAGTATCACTGATATTACGTAACATCCTCTTAGGTTGGGTCTCAGCTGCTCAGAAATATAATGGATTGGAACCTCTCCGTTTTCACTGATCCACAGTTATCACAGGTTTAGCTGATAAAAATTAGATTATGTTGAACAATCACATTAGCGTCCGCTGTCTTGACGAGATACCGTCAATAGGATCATATCAAAGTCTATTTTGAAATTTTGCTAAGAGAATCTACGTCCTATAGAAAGGTCGTATACAAAATATTGACTGCTCTTTTCAATTACAAGGTCCCGAGATCTGGGTTGGACTATTGCTTGCGAAGTGTACCGAAAGTATGTGTGTGTTTTATAAGTCAATCAACAGAAGTAACATTTCGCTTCATTTTCGTCCCGGAATGCAACAGTGGTGAGTGTAGTGTCTTCCCACACACAGCAACACTATCTTAAAACTATTGTGTGGATTGAACCATGATACGAGAATACCCTTTTTGTACATTTCTCACGCAATGTTGATCACTGGATCTTGCTCAACATAAGCAGCTGATTTTTTGTACACAGCCTTTGTATGGGACGAAGATTCTCAGCGAAATTGAAGGTATGTTTCGATAGGAACTCGTTGACGGTTTCCTTGTAAGGTAGGCTTTTGAATGTGATTCCTCAGCGGCATAGTATAAAATGGAGCTTAAGCTCGTGTCTGTCTTTTTTTTTAAGGTACGGCTGTAAACGTCAGTTGATTTGTTACTGAGTATACGGTCACCCGCAAGGTGCAAAAGTAATACTTCCAAGCAATGGTGTCATTCTCAGGTTCCTGTCTGAGGAATTGATATATTTTTTTCTTGTTGAAAGCCTCTTAGAAACTTCCGTCATTCACCCCCTTTGTATTTTAGCCGAGACCCAAGTTCTCTTTCCTTCTGTTTTAGGTGCGGGTTTGAAATTTGTGGCACCTTTGTGTCGCACATTGCGTCAACCTGTGTTATTTATTGTATTATCTGGTGTGTCAAGAATGGTATAATGCACTTGAATGCACTTTCAAAATGCAGCATCATGTTATGGTTTGGCAAGATAAATAATGGTTGTCATAACCACATGGTCTTACTGAACCTGGCAGACAGCCTATAAGAGCCGACTTTATGTCTAATATAATATTTTTCGCAATCAAACAAGGAAGAGGCTCTGATTGGTTTTCGTGTCTGGAGAAGTCATCTTTGTCAGCACCAGGTTGTGCTTGCAGAGATATAAAGCTATAAATATTGTCGAAATTGAATTCGTCCTCTTCCTCGTTTCTCTTCAGCCTCTGCGTAACCAGTTTTTTTTTTTCTGTATTGTCTCCAGTATTATTCGTCACCCGCCTACTTTTCAATACTTCTTCGTTGTCTTTCTTCTGTGCCCAGTTTTTTTTTCCTCCCATGTCTTGCCAGCTCTGCAGAAAGTTGAGATATCAGATATATCACAAGATAACAATTCAGGCGCAAGAAAAAGGAATAAGTAACACAAGACAATAGGGAAGACCCCTTTCCACCCCTGCCTCTTTGCATCATTTGCACAAGATGAGTTGTGCACTTCCAAGGACGGATTTGCGCGACAACCATATACTTGTCATATACTTCCTTTACTTGTCAGTCCCACCAGGTAAATGGTAGTGCCTTGGTCGTTGCCAATAGCTTTTAATGTGTACCAGTGGAATAGTATTTGCTGAGGGACGTCATCTCTACAATATTTCTCGGCCTTCATCACAGATGCATATCGTCGCAGACTTTACAATACCGCCGAAGTCGCCAAATGTAAATTTACAGGTTTAAGAAAAACCGCACTAAATTAGTATTTAAGTCCGGCATACTTTTACTCTCTTCGATATTACACCACTATCTGTTGGAGAAACGAACTACTACTTCGGGGGTAGCTACCTTGCAATAATGCGAGTCGAACATGCAGACAAGTTATTTTCGCCCAAAGAAATTTTTAGGCGGTATTGCAAAATCAGCGTCGATATCTAGCCTGTAGAAACTATATTAAAAAAAAAAAAACAAGTAAGAAGAAACCTTATAAAATATGATAAACATTATTCTTCAAATAAAGGTGAAGGTCTGTGTCACGTATTGTGTAATGTACTCTATTGTTTGCAGAGTTCTTCGGTTAGCCTCTTGTTCACAGAAAATTTAGAACATTTCTTGCCTAAGGCTGTATTTGTTTCGTACGCTTGTGAATGATAATACTTAATTCTATTATGTGTCGGTAACAAATGCTGTGTCATTATATGCGTAGCGCTTTCGTTAGTGCTACACAGTCGATGTTTGAATTGTTTACGTATTACTTAAGTCACATTGCTTTTATTTGCTTTATCGTAATTTCATTCAAGGTCTGTTAGTCTGTAAATTGACGTGAACCAGAGACTTTGTGTAGAAATTTTATTGAGACTTTATTTTTCATTAACTTGATAAGGATATTTCTTGCATTCAACGTATGTTTGCCAGTAATGTGCGTATGGGAACTGATTGTGGATCGTAGTGAGATAAATCTCCAGGTAAACATTGTAATTTCACTTTCATTTTCAATTTATTTTTTATGAACAAAATAAGCAGTTGTGACCTAAGCCTGTCACATGTCTGAAGAATGTGCTAGCGTTCTTAGGGAGGCAAGAATGGGGAAAGTGAAAGGGAATGGCTTCTAGGCCGTGTTAGATGCATTTACGCAGGAATTAACAAAGCAGCGATTTTTGTGATATTGATCTATATCCAATTTAGAAATTATACTCTAGATAGGTTGAGACGTATTATCTAGTCCTAGTTCGATCAGTATATTTCAGATAACCTTGCGGCAGATTTACGTTTCTACTGTATCACAAAATTTGTTCTAGCGGAAAAATGATATTTTGGAGTCGGTTCCGAATTACATATTTTCGCCCAGTTTGGATACCATCTCGGCATTCGCCTGGTAATGGTAAGAAAATCTCCGGAGAACCTCGGTCAGAAAGACCGTCAACAGGACTCGAACCTGTGTGCCTCATCTATACCGTTCCGATCCTCATGACCGTATCCGCAAAACTACGATGTCTGGGTGTAATTTCACTTTCCTGTCATTCTAAAAAATAATTATGAGTTCAAAATTTGTTTTATTTGAAAAACATCTAACGGCTTTACCAACCAAATTGTTTCACGTAGATTTTTGCAGATACAAAAACATCATTTCTTTCTTCAGTGTTTGAGTAGCGATTTTCGTCCTAATCGAGCATATCATAGATTAGGAATGAGACGAGTACCCAAGTAATACTCGATTCCACATAATACCCTTGTATTACCCGGTTTCATTTAGCAACCCCGGATTGGACTATCATCATCGCGCGGAAAGCTGTCGACTACATTACAGGTTGATATAGGAGTAGATTATGTGGGCTTGAGCAGGTATTCAGCGAACAAATGCGATAATACCAAATGGGCCGTAGGCATGTTCAGAACGAAAAAAAAAAAAACTTCACACATGTACACAGAAGAGAACATCAACAAAATGAGACAGCTGAAACAAATAAAATTTGTTTTCCCTGTTTTCATCGTAGCAAAGTATACGATTACGTATTCGAGGTGAGCACAATTGGACATTTTTGTCTCAATATATAACAATGTAAGATTGGAAATTCGATCGTGCCTCATTGTAGGATAAAGGCTGTTCTTGATTAGGAATATTTTGCGAATCCCTTCAGCTTCGCATTCAGTTATCGGCTTCAGCAAGATCCGATACACGATCAATTCATTAATATACATATCATCAATATAATTTTCTAATTTGTAAGGGACGAAAGACTTCAAATATTCACTGAAATGAGGAGTCACACAATAGAACGTTCCACTTCGAGATCACTTCTGTATTTTTTTATGAAGCGTTAATACTTCAGTTAAGAGTTATTTAATTTCTTGTTTCACTACATTGCCAGCTAAAAATCCAGAAAGTGAAACTTTTTTTTCTTTTTTTTTTAAGTGTTGTTTGTAATAAATGACACACAAAAGAGAAAAAAACAGCCCCCGTGGTTATGGTCGTGTACTTCCGAATTGTACTAGCGAGGCAAGCAGGTTGGAGCTGTGTTGTCAGCCACGTTTATTGACGGTTTCCAGTTTCCGGACATTCTTCAGTTTCATCAGGCGAATGCCAGATTGAATCTAAACTTAAGCTCTGAGGATTACCCTCCTCGTTCATACCCCAGAAGAGTTTTCGCCGAGGGACATCATCCCTCATACAGGTGACAGGCTTAGGCCGCTGCTGCCTGCCTATTCTATACAAAATTAAAAGCAGTCAAAGAAAGAAAAGGAAACGATAGGTGTTGGCATATTTGTTAAGTATAACTTGTGCAACTAAAATAAGATAAAAACTCACTTCACTTCGAAACTCGAGGAATTAGTCTGTTATTTGAGCAATTATCCTTAATTTCATTGTGATGTTCCGTGAGTTTAAAAAAAGAACTCAATAAGTTTTCGCATTTTCCGATTTACGTCGACTGTAAAAATAATTCCTGGTAACGAAATAATTGTCACAGTATATGTCCCTTGCAAGGCTGAAACGGGTGAGCGGGTCATTCGAGTCAAGTTTTGGACCCGGTGGGGCCTGACCTGGTGAACCCGAGGGAAAGGCAGAGTTTTTAATTATTTCCCTACTATGTACTGTTGTGTTTGAACATTATTTCTTTCAGGGGTGACTGGGATGTTACCCTCCACCCCCAGAGCACAAAAAATACTAAACTTGAAATAACAGAAACGATTGGATAAGCAGGCCCCCCGAAAGTCCCGCCTCGCTAAGTGACCTCTCTCCAACTTCTACCGAGGTCTCCGCATGCAGTGAGTATAGGAATACTAAACAGCAAGGATCTGAGGTAATCTAGAGGTTACTATCCGAAGATATTTACCACTACATCGGGAATAGAGAAAGAAGGCGAAAAAATACCATAACAAAGAACAAAGATATGGCTTTTAAAGAGGGAAAGAACCCGGTGAAGCCGGCAAAAAAGGCGCTACATCTAAGTTACTGCAGATATGAATTGACCAGGTTGATTGGTTGTACAAATGGTAGGTATGAGTTTGTTGGTTGGATAACCCTAACTACTATCTAGAAGAGTAAGAGAAGAGCAATGGGGAGGGACGAACAACAGAAACAGTGTGAAAAATGTTTCCTCAGCTTCCACAGGTACTGGGTGCGTCGCTTCGCTGTCGCCGGGGAGTCCTACATAAAAAGTCCTGGTAGTATGTATGCCACCCGTGCTGTTGCTACCGCGGTGACCACTGTTCCGCTTCCGCTGATTCACCCATTTAACTTGGCGTGGTTGCTTCAGGCATCAGGTACATCGCTGCACAAGGCTTCCCTTCAACGGCTACCCACGGGGTCCCAAACCGCTGCAGCTCCGATGAAGTTCCACAAGGTCTCTCATATAGCTGTGCTGTAAGTGTACGAGTACCGAAGATCCTCTCCGCCACATGGTTTCCTCAGCCTTCCGCCTCCTTGCCTCATTCAACCTGGCACGCGTACTCGGGCTAATAGGTACATCGCTTCGCTGTCGACGGGGGTCCCAAACCACGTGCAGTTGGTACCGTCGAATCCGTTCGTTCACCACTTCGTCGTGTTTCCATTGATGTCTGCAGTCGTCAAAGGTCCCATTCGCTCCTCAACCTGAAATTCCTAGTTGTGTTTTCAACATTCGCATTAAATTGTTCCAAGATGTGTTTTTCCTCAATAATGCGAGTATACAGGGTGTCCCCGAAATAATGGCGCAGACTTCGGGAGGTAATTACATCAAAACATGAAAATATTCCTTTGACTAAATTCAAAACTATGCTTATTTTTGTAGATCCAGTAATTCAAAAGTCACGGCGGCATCGTCACAAATGATGCCATAGCCTGACACAACGACATAAGCGATGTCGGCGAACCAAATCACATTCGAAGTAGTACTCTGTACATCTGTTTAGCAGTGTGTTCGAGGAAGTGCCCCATAGACAAGTTTTGCGACTAAGAATTTCGTTGTCAAGGGATTAAATGTTAAAATAGGGCAAGTATAGAAATCCAGTTTGAGCTGTATTCGTCAATCATTAACAACTTAAATAGATGTATTGAGTACTACTTTGAGTGTGATTTGCTAAGCTGACACCGTTTACGCCATTACTCATCAAGATGGCGATGCCGCCATGACTTTGAACGCCCGTAGCTGCGAAACTAATCAGATTTCAGAATTTCTTCAAAGGAACTTTTCATTGTTTTGATGTTTCATTGTACTCTTGAGTTTGCATCATTATTTCAGGGACACCCTGTATATATTGAATCATATTTAGGCATGCAATGCCTAGATTACAATACAGTTTCTAATGTAAGATGCGTGAGCTCACTTTTCAAGAAATCTCATAAATGTCAACATTGATTGAATCAATCCACAGGAACAAAACCGGGTCAGGGTCCGATCATCGGATCACAGTCAGTCTAGCCATTTGAGTCAAGAATGTATCTCCGAGTCAGTTGGATGAAGTTTCGAACCGGATCACCACAAATGACTAGATTTCAGATCTTGTACGTTGTTTAAATGTAACTGGCATTTCAGAGCTACTATCTTTTTATTGCAGTTTATCCAGACAGATCCTGGAAAATCATGCTTAAATTTTTTTATGAGTTCTTTTGACTGGCAGTATTTAGGTAATTGACAGAAGGCTGGAAAATCGGTTGTTCTACGGAGTTTGTTCGTCGAACTGTGCTCTCTCCTTTTCCCAGTACGTGGTATTCATACACGTAGTACTGCTGATTTTTAATTAATGCCTTGGAATTTAGTTATAAGGCATTAATAATATTGAAGTATTTCATCCTGTGATTGGTATTGTATGCAAAAACATCGTTACATCAGTAACAATGTCTTCGAAAGCAGACTCAATATTCTCTAAGATGATATAAAAATTCGAACCAAGCTGGCATAACGATAGAAGTTCCCCTCTTTCGTAACAGAATAAAATTATCCGCGGTCTATTCCAAATCGACTTCTTTTTTCATCATTTACTGAAGCGTCAGAAACTAATAAAATGGAGCCACAGCCAGGTAGGGGCCCAACCGCTCTAAAATTCTCTTGGTCCCACGTAAAAATGTAATATTTATTTGTGTATTATGAATAGGAGGAGATAAAATAGGGTGACCAGAAATATGTTGACAAAAAAGAGTATACTAGATACGCTATATAGGCAAACATACACAAAACATTAAATATATGAGAATAATGTGGAATTCTGGTAATTGCTCCCACTATAGCCTATATGGATATTACAACAACATGGCCTTGTATCCATCTTGAATAAAGGAAAAAAAACAACAGCTTTCTGACAAGGCTGATATTATTTAATTTATTGTTGTTATTAAATATGATCAGCCTTGTCAGAAAGCTGTGTTTTTCTTTATTCACTATAGCGTATAAAACTTCCTTGTAAAAAAAAAAACAAAAAAAAACAACTTGGTAAACTTTATTTTGTGGGGGTCATTTTAGTCACTTTCAAGTTTTGACTTTGGCTCTTCAGTATTAAATGAGTGTAATGCTTGTTAAAATCCACAAACATTCAAGCTCCTGGCGGGATTCGAACCCGTGATCTCGGAGACACTAGCCTAACACCTCAGACTACACTACAACCTCGGTCAGCAAAGCTTTCTTGTCTTAGTGTGTCCAATAAATGGCCGTTCCTTGGCATTTACCATTTACTTGAATCGCCTACCGCTAGATTTTATAACTAAATAATTCAACTTTCTTGCGATAAACTTTTATTAAGCTGCTGTTTTAATTTCTTTCACGTTCTTCCAGCCTACATCATCATTCCCCGCCACGTGCAGAGTTCATCTAATGTTCGTAAAAGCGTTACCACATGCAACATAAATCACTAGGAAAGTGGATAAATCGCCACAGCAGGTCAAGCGATATTGTGATATTGACACAATTATTTCACCGTCCAGTACGTGCACAATTTTTCGAATTAGATTAGAGAATGCTTAGCTTTTAAACTACGCTCTTGTATAATCTATTCGGAATTTAGAAAATACAAGGCTTCCAGTTAGCAAATACGTTAAGTTATAAAAATAAGGGATAGAGTATTATTGGAGATATTTTCTGATAGAAAAGAGTATATAGTATTTCTAACTTAAGAGTGTGTCTGGTCACTCTAGGTAAAACAATATATCGCGACTCGTGCCCCCTAAATTTTTCGTGATCATCCCGTCAGGCCCGGATTTATGATTCAAGGCACCCTGGGTCTGGCACCTCATTATAAAATATAACATAATGCCTCCCCTCCCCTCCAAAAAAAAAAATAAATAATCAAGTGCTCAGATTTAATCACTCAGTGTTCTGAACTCGAAGCATCCGGTATCACTATTGCCGTGACTAGCACCCCAACCAATGTTAATATCTCATCATTCCTGGTAGTAGTTAGTAATAATTGCGCCCCAAAAATTTGGCGCTCTAGGCCCATTTGTGTATCCATTCTTGCTTCCCGCATGGTTTGTGGCCGGCAACGCGCCGTATCTCATTCCGTATGTCGAGTAACACTAGCTTTTTTATTTGGTATGGATGGACTTGAGTCTGGAGCCGGTGTGAGTTTATTTTCATGTAGGCATCTTGGATAGAGGTCCATAGTTCCGCCATGTTGCCAAAAGTACTAGTAAGTAATTATGAGCGATCTGTACGATGTGCCATATATTAACTAACTCACTCTATGGCTTTTGGAACTCGCAAGTAACAAACGTTCGCCATTGGATTCTATCCTGGGCAATATCAAGCCAGTTTTCATCACAAATACTTATCATATATAAATACATGTGCCACATGATATTAAAATCCGGCGAACGTGGGGGCCAAGGAAATGCCTGGCAGTCGAATGTTTGTCGTGTTAAGCTCATGCATAAGGTGGAGTGGGATTGTCCTAAAAAATCTATCTACCTCAAAGAATAGCTGGATCATGAAGAGTTTCAGTGATGCGGTGTTATGGTGGTCTGAACAAGCTCCAACAGAAGTCTCCGTGGTTCTTTGCATGCCGACACTTTAATAATCTTTTACCTCAGTGTAGGACAGACTCCTCCATATTATACCACGATCTCTGTTGTCAGTGCTAAGTAAGTTTCAATTACTTATTGACTCTATTACCAATAGTTGTTTAGAATAGATTGATATCAACTGTTTTTAGACATTGTTTTTCTTTTTAATCTTTTCAGGTATAAATAAACGCCTCAATAAAATGTTATGGCATAATAGATTAAAATTAATAAAAACACATGAAGACTTTCATTAGAAAAGTCTTGACAAAAATGAAGTGTTGCAATTCGTGATAAGTGATCTCCAGATCACAGTAGTATTAATATGTGGAGTCTATTGAGCAATACAACTCAGTATATTCAGGATGTATTAGGTAAGTGTGATCTTTCATAAAGAACAGGTAATTATATCATGTTTTAAGCGGCCGTACGAGGGGGTTTGCTCTTGAGGGACGTCTAGCGGTGAATAGTAAAAAGTTTTTCGAAATCAGAAAATAAAGTACAGACATTTATGAATAAATTAATCTTCTCTGTATCTTGCTTTGTGAAATTATTGGTCCATCGTTCGTGGCAGTTTTTAATGTCGTTAAGTGTGACGTTGATTAGTATGTAACTTATTATAACAAAATGTAAGTTAATACAGTGGAGGTGGTTTTAGTTTTCTTTGTGTATTTTGATCTTTATCTCTTATGGTCATCGTAATATGTCAATTTCTGAAATATACGAATGAATTTGCTTGTGGATATTTACTTTCTGATCACACTGTGTGTCATTTTTTATGGTCTTTTTTTTTGTGTTATTAATTTTGTTATTTTTTACGTTCTATTTCTTTGTGTGATTAAATTTATATTCTATTTTATAAGGTAGAAGTTAAAAGTGTTGTTCCACGTCTTTTGTAATTAGGTGTAACATATGATTCGTCATTTAATCGGCCGATTATGAAACCTCCTTAAATAAAAATGCTTTCTTCAGTTAGTTTCTCTTTACGAACCGAAGGGTTGGGTAAGTTCAGGTAAAGATTTATCAGCATAACGGTTAGTAAATCAGTTGATGGATAAAATTTATAGATTACTTGCCATCCGGTAATTTAACTTCTGAATCGGATAGTGCGTCATCCGAGTATCAGATATCAGTATTTTTTGTCCATTCTTAACGTATGTTTTATCAACTTATACCTTCAAACCAAATTCCTAATTTCGGGCAGGCAAAATCCTTAAACTGACTACTATTGTGCTGTAGGCACACTCGGTAAGTCTCCTGCGTAGAAAAGAAACCTTGATCGCGATTTTGGTTCGTTTCCTCGAACGTTGTGCACACAGAGGAGCGTCATTTCTGAAATGGCCTTAGATCGTAGCTGCACTACACTCCATAAGTAATTACTCTGAAAACTTGTCTTGTTAGGCGGTGCATGAGAACTACAAAATTGTAGTACTTTTTTTCACATCACGATACCTTTAAAAAAAAAGAAAGAAAGAAATGCAAGTTTATTTTAAAGGAAAACACAGCTTTCTGACAAGGCTGATTATACTTTAATAACAAAAGGAAACTAAAGTGTAACAGTTTCGGAAGTATACCTTTCCCTTCTTCAGACTGCACTCTACAACTCTAGAGACGGAGTAATTAAAGTATAATCAGACTTGTCAGAAAGCTGTTGTTTTTCCTTTATTCAAGATTGATACAAGGCCGTATTATCGTAATATTCAAGTGTATTTTGCATTCTTTTAAAGGCTTTTCTTTGGGTCCGAGCCAGAGTTACCTAAAGGCCATAAATCAGATTCAGATTAAATATTTTTTAATACAAGTGCATACACAAAGCATACAAATCAAATAAACCAGTTTTGGTTTTTCACAGCATATAAGATTTTTATGGAAATTTGAAACTTGTCAGTTTTACTTGTACCAAGCGTAATAAGTAGCAAGATAAATATAAAAAATAATACTTTATATTTACTGACCAGAAAACTTCCATATATTTATGAATTATATTTATGTATGTTTTTGAAAGTTTGATCATAGCAATGATTATATATAAAGTATGTATTAAGCAATGATTATATATAAAGTATGTATTATTTTTTCTTCTAGTGGAGTACATTGACATAAATTATACGCTCTGGTTAACATGGCTGTTCACTCCATTACTGATCACCTTTCTGCTTCCTTACGTCATAATTCTTTTGCTCTATGTGACTGCGCTCATTCTCTACATATACAAGCTTCATCGGTAAGTTAATATATGTAAAGGTTCAAGAAATGAGTTTTGATTACCCGTTGATATTACGATGCCAAAATTTAGTTTTTTAAATTGATAAAATAAAGATAAGTATTTTGTGAAAGTGTTCATACATACTATGAAGTAAAAATCTAAGCTGGGATGCAGCAAAAAGAGGGTATAGGATGTCAGAAGTTTTTTTTTTTTTTTTCGTGTAAAATGTTACGTTTTCTCCAGGATAAAACAGTGCATACAACTGGGAACATTTATGTCGAGATATCTGTACCAGGTGCGTAAATATGAAATCGGAATTTATGTACAGAAAAGACACGGTGATTGGATGACAATGCTAAGAACTATTTTATTCGAAGTATTGGCCTTAGCTAGCGATACATTTCTGCCATCGTTCCGGCAATGTGTGAATTCCAGACCAAAAAAAACTGTGCCTCTTGTGCTGCAAACCAGTCATCAAGCCATTTTCGTAAGATGTGAAGCGCTGGTGAGCAAGTGCGTGTCTCATGGATGCAAATAAGTGAAAATCGGAAGGCGCCAAGTCTGGTGAGTAAGCCGCATGCGGAAGGATTTCCCAGCCAAACGTCGCAAGCGTTTCCTTGATCGGTTTTGCTGTGTGGGAGGGTGCATTATCGTGAAGCACAATCACTTTATGTTGTCTTTGGTCATATTTTGGTCGTTTTTCACGCAAAGTTTGATGCAAATCGATCATTTGTTGTCGGTAACGTTGGGTATTAACGGTTTCGCCAGGTTTCAGCAGATCATAATAGATCACTCCCTTCTGATCCCACCAAACACAAAACATTGTCTTCCGTCCATAACGATTTGGTCTTGCAGTCTATGTCGCCGGTTCTCCTGGAGTTTCCCATGATATTTTACGCTTAGGATTCTCGAAATAGATCCACTTTTCGTCACCTGTCACAATTCGATAAAGAAATGATTTCCTTTGTTTCTGGCGAGCAGAATTTTGCAAGTGGTTTTTCGGTTTTCCTGCTGTCGTTCAGTCATTGCATGTGGAACCCATTTTCCCACCTTCTAAATCTTGCCCATGACTTTTAAACGTATGGAAATTGCTTCTCGTGTCACATTTAATTGATCCGCGAGTTGTTGCGTTTGAGCGTCATCCTCACCCAACAAAGCTTGCAATTCGCTGTCTGCAAACTTTTTCGGTGGTCTTCCACGTTCTTCGTTTCTCACGTCAAAATCGCCACTTTTAAATTTTGTAAACCATGCATAGCACTGTGACTTACCAAGAGCATGCGATGCGATTCTGCAGCAGTTTTCTTCAAATGGTAACAAAAAATCAATGCTGTCCGCACATCGTAGTTTGTAGGTACAAATTGCGCCATGTTCAACGCTATTAAACACTACACTATGACATGAAACTTGTCTGGTTGTGAGTTGCAAATCGTTATCGGCAGTCAAAACAAGCAAGTGGCGCCAAGGACGCAGTTTTACGGTAACCACAGTGACAGCTAACTCCGTCTATGCACAAATTCCGGTTTCATATTTACACACCTGGTACATCTAACGCACGTCGATATTTCACATACAATATGTAGAGTGTTCATAAAAGTCAGGAAACACTGACTTCAAAAATTAAATACTTGCATAACATGTAGAAATCGAATGAAGTTTCATTCTGTAAGGGTAGCTAGAAAATCCACTTGACTATAAAAGTTGTAAGAGTGGACCGGCAGGTGATGGCATCAGATGAAGTGGTGCCTTCAGAGCTGTTGACCTTACTGGAAAATCGTATTGTATTCGTTATCATTTTTTTTTTTCTGTGATTGTGTGCCATTACATGGCAAGTTGAACAATTGTTGATCTTGTTCAATGTTTGTGGTTTGTCGTGTTCTTATCACATATGAACCTAGTGCGAATATAAGCGCACTCGTGTCGTGCCCTTATGAAGGAATCCAACGAAGAAGTTGGTAGGCGAAGGAGTGACTTTTGCGAGAATTCTGCTGCCTTTGGCGTATATCGTATAGCGCTGGCTCAGAGTCTGGTCATTCGCTTCGTTGACGGCCATACTTCCTGTCTCTCGAAAGAAAACCATTGTACCAATTTCAACTTGTAAATATCTGTCTTGGTGACAGGAGGTGCATCATGGATTCTCCGAGAAATTTGTTCGATGCACTGTTTGAATAGAGGAAAATGCTTCCACCAAAAATACCCTCTGCTGCTCGGTGTGACCCATCGCATATTTCACCAGAACGTGATTGACCACTTAACAAGAGCTACACTTGACATGATTCATTTGCAAGTTTAATGACCTCAATCACAGCAACAATTTCATACACGTGTTCCCCAGTCGGCACAACCGGAAACCGAGATTTCACCATTTGTACCTGGGCGCCAACTATCGCCTGCCGATATAATCGTCTTGTTTGTAACTTTGTGTCGAGTGGACAATCTAAGCCAGGGTTTCTCAACGTGGGGGTCGTGGTTTGTGTGCAAAGGGGTCGCGAGAGGAGTTGAAAAAAAATTAATTAACTAGGGTTTTGTAAACGAATAAATTTCAAAGAAGGTATTTTATTTTACTTGTTTTTATAAGTACTAAACATAATATAATTTTTTGAATAGTTTTTCGATAATAAGGATATTTATTACCAAGTGTACAGCAAATCAACTGTCATATTTTAAAATAAAATGCAAATACTTTAATACACAAAATAGAAAGGACAAAAATATTTAAAACGTTACGAAAGATTGCACAAGTTTACTAGGTTAACGCAAAATCTGAGCCTATTTTGATTTTACAGTTTCAAAATGTCTGGTCCAATTTTTGTGATACACTTTATCAAGTCATTTTCAGTCACATCCTTGTCCTAAATAACATGTTTTTAATATACAGTCTCTTTATTAATTCGTGTAACTGAGAAACAGACCGGTAAAAGCGAAAGTTTTCCAAATATTTCCTTTAAATTTTCTACAATTGTTCACAAAACCTACTTTTGACACTAAAAATAATTTTCAAAAAAAAAAAAAAAAAAAAAAAACCCTTCTGGGAATTGAAACTAAAAATTGAAGTAGATCGAGAAATGCTATAATATTTTATAGACAAAAACTAGCGTTTGGCTCAATTTCTTGGTACTAATTAATAAAATTAGACACGGAAAAGTAGTCCTCTGAATTAACATTGATTTTCCCATAATCCAGGTTCACTTTTGAGTTTGAATCCCCAAATGGGGAATTAACATTTAGTTTAGGAAAATTATTTTCATAGTGTCAACAAAATTTGCAAGCAACTGTAGAAAGTTTCATGAAAATAAATCACAGGCATATTCAATGCACTAGTGGATGAGGCCTCCGCGAAGGGAGCAGTTGGTCTACTGCTCCCACGCTGACCAGACGGGTTGGGATATTCAGGAGGCTATTTAGGAGGCTTCCTTCAGGAGGCTATTTAAGACAAAGTGAAAAAAAAACTTATTACAAACAAGAAAATTACTTTTGGAGGTCGCCGGGCAGAAGGCACAGTAAAAGGGTGTTGCGGCATGAAAGAGTTGAGAAACGCTGATCTAAGCTACTTGAAAAGTAATTCAGTTGCACGTAATTACCTTTTGAAATTAGGCTTTCCCAATTTATGAACACCCTGTATTCACATTACATATATATTTAGCAGTATGTGTATTTTCAAATATGAACATATTCCAGTGTCGGACTATATTACCATGTCGGACTATATTACCATACAGATTTACAAATTATTCTTTGAATAGTAGTGTGCTGTGCCAAAGACATTCATTAAGTATCTCCGTAATCTCGTTACCATTAATATGACTCGTATTTATTAGCACACTTGGAATAAGTAAGAATTCTGTATTTAGTGTAGTTTGTATGCGAGTATTGAAACTTGCTTTTTATTTTTTTAACAAGCTTTTTTGTGTTTGCGTTACTAAGTACGCATTTGTTTTTTGTTGTAGAGATCGTTTGTTAAACGCTTATGAAAGAGACTTCTGGGATGGTGCTAGACAAACAGTTGCAGCCATTTGGGATGCGCATGGTTGGATCTGGCATGGTAAAGTAATGCTACTACTATCTTTCCATTCTTTTATTTTATTTATTTGAAATTGATATTGATTACATCTCTTTCTTGCTTACTGATTGTTGTTTTACGTGTATTTCTGGGAACTTAGCGGGTCACTATATAAATCTTGTAATTTGTGGCTCTGACTTTCCTGTGTATCCTGAGCCCTTTGATTACAGACTTTTATCAAAGCGGTTACTTTTGTTGATGCACATAAAAGTGTCAACGTGTCATGTTTCATTTGAAAGTTTCAGCAAGGTGGTACATTAGTGTGTCTCAGACTTTTCCTTTTTGATTTCAACTCTTTCTATGCCTTCTTATTTTAGTCTGTTTCCAGCACCCCCACGGTCTCAGCAGTGCCTTTATAACCGATATCTTCCTAAGATTCAGTAAGAGCTTCCTCGAAACCTGCTTTCCGGAAGCAGTTAGCTAAACTTTTCATTTTAACCTGTTCCTATGTTCTGTGAGACATACTACCAACCTGTAAGATAAAATCTCACTTTAACTTCTTGACTGTCAATAGACAGGATATGATGAATCATCAGACATCGGTACTAATGCTTGAGTTTATTAAATTCATTCCCTCATCCATGGGGTGAGCTACCGAACTTATATTTGAGGGAAAGAATTAAATCTTTAAATCTTGCAGTTAAGTTCTCAACGAATCTTCTAATCAAACAGTGTTCATTGAAAAGGAGTTTTTATATGTATTTGTATTAGAAGATCAAGGGAAAGAGAAAAGATTCAAATAAAAAAGTTTCGAATTATCAGTTTCACTGTACACTCAGATTCCTAGAAAATGGCTGAGCCCGAACGTTGCACAATCTGGCAACATCGTTATAGGTCCAAAATATGGAAAGCAAATTTCAAACCTATATGGAATATTGGTTCGCTATTGCCATATTGTGCTAATTGTAGGAGTGCGAAAGTGAACCAATCGGCTGTTTCAGTGAATCTAAGTATACAATGTTATCCAATATAAGTATACCTTCATTATTATCTACCGTGTGTCTTATTTACTCACCCGACAGTACGTAATTTTGCATATTTTCCTCCATGTCTACATTTCAAAGGCTTCCAATTTGCTTTTACTGTTTCATTCCTTTCCTCTGTATATAAAACATTTAACCGAACTTTTTTTTTTGTCATTGGTTCAAAGAAAAATATTTTTCCTCTGTGCAAATGCCTGTATAATTCAGATACAGGGAAGAAGGTATAACAAAATTTATTCTAGTATGTCTTACAATGACAATTTGTACTCGTAATCAAATTAACTTGTGTTCTTTAGCAACGTAAATTGATTTTTGTCGTTGCTTGTTTGACAGGCTATGAAATTCATGGATTTGAGAATATTCCGGAAGATGGTGCAGCTTTAATCGTTTATTACCATGGTGCTATTCCTGTTGATATGTATTATTTTATGGCAAAGACTTTGTTATTTAAAAGTCGGCTAGTCCACACTGTAGCGGATCGATTCCTGTTTAAAATACCAGGTTAGTACTATAGTATTCGTTATATTGCTATAAAAAGAAGGGGGAAAAAATGTTTGGCGTAACATTAATATATTTTTAGATAGTAATTTGAGAGGAAGTCCGAATTAATTTAGATAACTTGAACGAACAATAGATAGTACATCAAAACTAAGTTCAAAGCAACAAACCACGTACATCACATGGCCACGTACACGGCTCAATATATAATGTAAATGTTATTAATACTGTATAGTACGGTATAATGTGATGAAATGCAGTGCATACGACATATATCACTATCACCAAGGAAAGCGGGAAGGGTAATTTAAGGTAAATTTACAATAAAAAGAAAGGAATTTACTTAACCCATATGAGAATATACACACGCACAGTAATTAACATAGACTTCTATATTTCGGACTTTTAACATATTCTAACAAAACAGTCACATTCTTTGACGTGGACATCACATTAGAAAACAAAACCATCACTATTTCCGTGCACGTAAAACCTACCAACCATATGCAATATTTACGCTAGTCAAGTTACCTTTAATTCAATGAAATGTGCTCACGTGGCTTCAGCGTCTTCAGTATCGTATCAAAAATCATGCCCGATTGATTTCGAACTCAGTCCGAGTTCATCGACAGGAGTATACGCCAAGGGACACGTTGTAATGGTTCCTGGCTCTCTCGATACGAGCTGTTTTATATAGGAATATAAATTATAATGGGTTTTGTTTGTAGGGTTCTCTTGAAGGTATGAGAAGATATATTTTATTAGTCAAACCTGCAGACCACACTTCTGTCCAAGTTCCTCTACTTGATGGAGCCGGGCGTGCTAGTGAGTGCGTTGGGCTGCGTCCAGCAGGTGACGTAGATTCATATAAATTAGAGATCGGTCGATACCAAAATTTCTCGATAGTCGATACTTTCCTCAACGGTGTTCCAGAATATAAGTAATAATAATAATTAAAAGTAAAATTTAAATATACAAATTTCCTATCCTTAACTCGATGACTTTATGAACTTATTCTATTTTAAATATTTGTTACTTTTAGGCATCGTTGACTACTTTCTTATACATGATAGTAGAGGGCGCCTTTATAAATTTTTAGACAATTCTGTTAATATTTCGCTCACTTTAATGAGTGAATCAAAATAAAAATAAAACCAACAATATCACCATATTAACCTGCACAAGCATTTAATGACTGAAAGGAATGTTGTAGGTTTTTAAGAAACACGATAATTTTCATTCTATTGGGATCAAGTTGAGTACTTCTTTTGTTACATATTATTCATGTTGTGCTACTTCGACCTCTATGTAACTATATTGGAGTGGTCGACTAGTGTCGAAAGATAGCAAACATTTAACCTCGATCATTCACTTCCAGTCTATTCCAATCAAACATGGGCAGAATAGCGTTGCAAAAATTCATATTTTGGTAAATACTATATACTTCGGGGAAAAAGTGCCTGTATCGAAGTACTCGATACCGCTTAAAAGTATAGCTTAGCTAATAGTATAGCTTAAGCGGTATCGAGCATCGGAATAAGCGATACTTTCTTCTCGATACAGTCCGGTCGCTGAGAGAAGGCTCCAAGAAAAGGAGCCTGTCCAAATCTTGATGTCAGTCGTGAATGTTGTGAATTGCGGTATGTGCTGGCAACATCGATAGAAATGAAGTCACATTTCCCGGCAGTCACAGAAATTTTTCATGCAGGTTTTTTTTTTGCCACTGATTATTGTAGATTTGCGTTCGTCAAGGAAACTATGTGAACTATCGATGAATATTGAGATACTTTTGAAGAGTATCGATATTTTTTACTCGTTACATTTTTAATAAAGTATCGTGTATCGGTATCAAATATAGGCTCAGAAGCTGTAAAAGATGCTGAATTTCAATAGGTAGCCTCTTGATGTTTGTGCTCAACCATGATTTCTCACTTCTAAACATAAATGGAACATACCGACCAAAAGTTTCTTTTGAAAACTAAAGAAACTTTTACTCTGATCTGTAAACTATAATGTTCTACTATGAGATTATTTTCGTAGAAAGATGTCACTGTCAAAAGATATAAAAGTATCGAGCTCATTATTTAAGGTATCGATCGATTGGTATCTCTAATATCAACGAAACGACTGTTTGGAGAAAGGGACCTATTTTTATTATTATTTTTTAAGGAGTCCGAAGACATTAGGTATCTACTCTTTAGAGTAGCATCTTTTGTATCATTATATTATTTTACACGATAAATTACTTCTCTTCTAACCGTATAAAGTACAGAATCATACAGTAATTAACTAAGATGCACAACATAAAACATTGAATAACAGTATAGATAAGAATTCTAAACATAAACATATGAAGTTAAAATATTATAATTTGTAAATTGTAATCCATAATTACTTACAAGGGAAGTACCCCAGCTCGAGCGGCTAGAACCAAGTAAAAATGAGTTGAAAATACGGAGTTGTGTTTGCTCGACCATCCGTCAAGGTGATTTATCTGTAAAACCCCACATGCGTTTACTAACGATGTTTGAATGATGGTAAGAAGAAGGTTGCTGAAGAAACAATACCGACATTTCGCGCAAGTAGATCAACACGAGATATAATTATATGTGGAAAGCAGATATTTACACTTATTTGAAAAACAGCTACAATATATTTGCTTTAAACAATATATAGTAACACTTTCAGTACGTACAGATTCAGTATCTTCCAAACTAGAAGATCCTCTTTTGTGACATTGGAGTCTCTTATTTTTCATCAAAGTGGAAATGTGGAGTTTAACGCAGTGATTAAAGCACAGCGGAACGGAACAGTGTTCACACTTGACAATGGCAACATGTTGACATGCTACAGATTCACTGGTATCCGCGCTGCAACAGTCCGATCTCAAACGCAACGGTAATCACACTATCAAAAGATGAAACAGCAAGGCTTGGTAACCATACTTTTGTCACACACATGGCAACATGGGTCTGTACGTCGATGCAGAAAGTTGGTTGTAGATGACCGAGTGAAGCCTGATAAGGAAATACCGAAGTCACATACCTATACGTTCGATGTACCTTTTCCCTCAGCGGTCTAATTTGTACTGCTTATTGCTTATTCAGCTTTTGCAGCGCCAAAGCTAATACGTTGACTTTCAGATGGCGCTAACAGACGTATACGTAGTTTTACAGACGAATAGTTTTGATAGGAATTGGAACAGGCACAATGCTCTATTTTAAACAGGTTCCCGGTATAACTGTTTAAGCTGGGGGTACTTCCCTTTTTCGTATGTAAAAAAGTCTGGAAACCACATAAAAATAGTTATGCCAATTGTTGACCACAAACTCAAACTTTATTTACTCCTTGAATGTTCATGACTTCAAATCATTGGTTTTATTTATTGTTTATTCGTTGTTAGGCACCGGTCAAATATACAGGGCGTTTCAAAAAGAATAATCCAATTTCAAAAGGCTATATTTTTCAACTAATGAACATAGAACCTTGCAATAAATTTTAAAGTACATATCTTAGTATAAAGTTTTACTTACAATGTTCACAAATGCTCAATGTGCCCTCCTTCTGACACACGAACATACATCTACACGTTAGTCCAACTCTTCCCGTATATGAGCTAGCATGTCAGGTGTTACTGCAGCCACTCTGCTATTATGCGGTGCCGCAGTTAAACAGTTTTTGGCAGAGTGGGCACTTACACGGAATCTTTCACATAGCTCCACCAGAAATTAAATCACACACAGTGAGGTCGAGTGACCATGCTTGCCAGAGTCAGATCAACAGGCCCTTTTCGGCTGATCCAGTGTTGAGGAAGTTCATTATTCATTAATTCTCAAACTTGCTGTTGCCAGTGTGGTAGTGCTCCGTCCGAGGAAAAAGCCAGTTCTGCAGTATTTCCAAATATGAGATTCTCGTGGCAGTGTTTCTATTTGTGGAGTTATGTCAAAGACTCCGTATATGTTCCCCCTTTGCCAAAAGCTGTTTACGAACTACAACACCGCATAGCAGCAGTAACACCTGACATGCTAACTCATGTAGGGAAGAGTTGAATTATCTTGTAGATATAATGCCGTTCGTCAGGAGGATGGCACATTGAGCATTTGTGAACATTGTAAGTAAAACTATATCCAGATATGCACTTTAAAATTTACTGGAAGGTCCTATGTTCATTAGTTTAAAAAATATAGCATTTTGAAATCGGATGATTCTTTTGGAACAACCTATACACCAACATATCATGTAGAAAGTAAATACAGAGTCATAATTACATAGCCATTCATCGATCACCTCTCATATCATCTTCATATCAACATTCATCCATCATCAGTTATCATCTTCGTATCACTTAATACTTCCTCAACGTAAAAGAATGTATTTGTAGAAAGCTAAATCTTCACATCTTTCTAGTTATTGTTTTTTTTTTCCTTCGAAACTGTTTTCTTAAATTTGTAAAAGTAAAAATAATGTGGATAACCTAGGTGGTGTTTAAAAAAAAAACTTTCTTTTTCTATGAAGTTTCTTTTTAATAAAAAAACATCGTTTTTTTTTTATGTTTTTCCAACATGTTCGCTTTTTTTTTTTTTTTTTTTGACAGCAAGTATTTATTGCTTTATGCTGCAGATAATCAATGTAATTAGCAGGATTGAAGTTAAAGTCCTCAGACATTCATCCCAATTTACTAGTGCCTTGTTTTCCTGCAGCCTTACGAGGCAAATGATGGATGGGGTTATTTATGCATTCATTATCACATTGCTGTTCTTCTATAGCTTCACCCTGACAACATAAAGAATTAACTAAGGACATATGGACATAAGTGATTTGGTATAATTTGTAATAAAAAGCTAATAAACCTCCAGGAAACTCAAGAAATATTTTGAATTATTGGAGGAATTTAAGTTCCTAGAAATAATACAAGTTCGAAGATGTCTTTACTGTAAACTGAAAATTATGACTTCAGAATATGCTCCCATCCTGTATACAATACCTTAATTTCTAATTACGGTATTATTATATTATCCAAGGAAGATATCTATTTTTGATCATAATTACCATCCTCAAAAATAAATTATCTTTAGTCCAAAATTCCGGAAATAACCTGCTTCTATTCAAGGGCAGAGATACATGTTTCTTTTACTAGTGCATTATGGTTTCACCATAGTGATTACTTATTAGAAAGGATTGAAGTGCACTCTTCCGATTTTGCACAGCGTGGGAGGACGCAACGGCAGAACAAGGAAACTTGAGCGCTGCCGTCGTTTTGGCCGGGATTCTTGACTAGAACGTAACGTTATCTTGTAGCAGTTCGTGGTTTCTGGAGTTTAAAAAAACGCGAAAGTGGTCAACTTGTATTTTAAACGTATTGATACACTTTATTTTCTATTAATATAGTGTTGTGTGTGTTTTTAACATTTTTGTGTAGTTCGATTTTGGTGCTTTGTTTACCTTTACTGTTTTATTGCGTTCCTGTGGTTTCTCCAACAATGCCGACGTGATTTGTGCCAGGCTGCAAATCGGGTTACTACCGAGATTCTTACGGTAAGAGGCGTTTCTTTCTTTCTCTTGTGGACAAAAATGTGTTTCTCAAGTGGGAGAAAGCTATTCCAAGAAAAGATAAAAAACTAACATCAACCTCTCATGTTTGTAACATGCATTTCTCCGAAGAGATTCTTGTCAAATACGATGAATTTGTAATAAACGGAGAAAGTTAATTGTCCCCGTAAAAATCTGCGCCTGAAACCTAACTCGGTCCCTCATATTTTCCCTAACTTACCAAAGTACTTTAACAAAGAGATTAAAAAGAAAATTCCCTAATAAAAGAACTTCTATTTCAAGTTACCACTCATAGTTATGTAGATAGTGTAGGAATTAGTATTAAATCTGCTTCTAAATTGGATAGTTTTGGAAAACCTTTTTTAAATTTTAAAAATTGTTATGAATTGTGTCATTTTCGACTCAGGCCGGGATGTGTAAGGTATTGGCCAGGGCCTTTCATAATTTACTATCCCGGCATTGCATGTCCAGATGCATCATCATAACGAAGTCCGAATATTGAGTCTTGGAATCTGCGATCGAAATTGCACAAATCCATTGGACCGGATATCCGGATCCTCGGAGATCTGGATGTGGCCATCCCTAACAATAAACCTAGGGTGATCAGACGTCCCGGTTTTATTATTATTATTATTAACGAGACGCCAAATGTCCCGTTTTTTCTACGATTTTGTTTACTCAATATATCAAGTGTTGTTTTGGCTCAAATAACTTCCAACAATTGCCTGATAATAACGCACTCACGGCATCATGCTTTATCGTGTCTTTCATAATTTATTGGTTACAACTAAGTAGCACGTAGAAACATTACCAAAGATTTAATGCTCTTACAAATGTAGACACTGAGTGTAAGAATATTGAGGTGCTTGTGAGCATTACATGGGCTGTGCTAGGCATAAATGCTAGCACTACTTTCTATACGTGGGTCAATATATAAGTAGTCGCGTCACGAGCCGTCGTCAGAAATATTGAATATAACTAGTATATCAATCAGTCTGCGGTCGAAACCAATAGCTAAAAGTCATGACACACATAATTTAATGTAGCTTTTATCTCTCCTCGGACCGCACAAAATAACATGGGGCCCGCGGATCAGGATGACTCAGGTAGTTTTCGAAACTAAATTAAATCAGTCGTCTGTTGAAGTTCTATGTTACATTTTCATTTAAATTTAATTTATGGGCTTTAGGCATCTAAGGCCCAGACCGGGATAGGGAAGGAAAAGAATTCGGGAAGGTGTCGGCCAGGGCCTATGTTGAAGGTGTCATCCCAGCATTTGCCTGGTGTGATTGAGGAAAAACCTCAGTCAGGATGGTCAACCGCTGGGATCGAATGTAGGAACTCCCGAATGCTACGCCAGTGTATGTAACATTCGTTTCAACTCCTGTGATTTGAAGCTTCGAAAATATTGTACTAATTATTTTTATTCAATAATTAGAGAGAGAGAGAAGCAAAATGTAAAGTAAAAAAGAATGTAATATCTGCTACAAATCCAGTCGATATTTGTAGTATATTTTCACGTTCATTTAAAGTTTCTAGCTTTCGTTTACTTGTGTCACTATTCCAGGGTGTCTACCACCCTGGAAAACTCAGGGAAATCTATAATTTATTAGTGAAATTCAGGAAAATTCATAAGGTGGACATGTCCACGGTTGGTAAAAGCCCTGCCCCGGCAAGACGGAAGTCGTGGGTTCTATTCCCATTGCTGACCGGATTTTTTCACTTGTGAAATACCAATAATGTAAAAGATGCTTGGACTTGGTGGTGGTAGGATTAAAAAAAAATGTCATTGCGTATTATTTACATGTTCCACTATACTAAGAACTCAGGGAATTTGGGAAAATAAATTTCATGGAAAACTCAGGGAATTTCAAGTCACAAGATCAGTAGACACCATGTCATCACAAATGCTCTATGTGGCTTCCTTTGGTCACACGTTACACATCTAAGCGGTAATCCAATTCGGCCCAAACGCGTTCTAGCATAGCGGGGGTGATGGTTGTGAATGCTTATGTGATGCGTTCCTTAAGTTCAGCCACATTGGATGGTAGTGGTGGCACAAACACTAAGTCGTTAACATACCCTCAAAGAAAGAAGTTTTAAACCGTGAGATCGAGAGATCTAGCCTGCACTCGCTCCACTGTTTCATCTGAGACGGTAGGACGTCCTGTGCTTGTACGTTTGCAGATACAAGCTGTGTCCTTGAACAGCCTGCACCATTGCAATATGCTTTGGTGTCCTCTTGCTTCTGTTTGGAACTGCCTTCGGAATGCACACTGAACTGTAACGACTGACTGACACTTTTCATATTCCGAGACTTAAAACGCTTTTTGCTGCCGAGACGCCATTTTCACAACTGCTGCCATCTGTCGCTAGTCGTGAAAGTTACATGTATGAGAAATTACATGTTAAAAGTTGAACAATTTGATTCTTTTGCGGTATGTTGCTTTGCTGTAAGTGTATTAGTTTTTTTTTTTTTTTTTATTTATTTATTTAATAAACTCACGAAACCCAATGAATCATTTGTAATAACCCTGTATTGTAGTTAGTTTCAGGCTGCGATACGAATATTTTATTTTTTTCTTTTAAACAGGATGGTCCATAGTTTTGGAAGCATTTAAAGTTATTCCTGGCACAGTTCAAACGTGTGCTTCACTTTTAAAAGAGAATAATCTTTTAGCGATAGCTCCAGGAGGAGTTTATGAGGCTCAATTTGGAAATTCATATTACCAGTTAATGTGGAAAAAAAGATTGGGATTTGCAAAAGCTGCCTTGGAAGCAAAAGTTGTACGTATAATTACTTTCCTTTCTCTAAGTTTACTTTATTATTACTATTATTATTGCCAGTTAAGCTAGTTCACTAGTGAAATTTTCAAGACTTAGTTATTGGTGGATCGATTCTGTGTGGTGTAGTGGCAAATGTAGCTGATTCTGAATCATCACTGAGGAGCTGTACGAACGACTCAAACTTGATTTTCTGATTCATTCAATAAAAGTTCAAAATACTTTTATTTTGCCGAGCTGGTCTACCGGTTCCCGTAAGATCACCGAAGTCAAGCAGCTCTGGGTCTGGTCAGTGCTTGGACGGGTGACCGTTGCAGTACTTCAGGTGGTGTTGCCTGTGCGGCGTCCACCCAGCGTCGTGAGGCCAATTGGGGAGCTACCCGAATAAAGAGGTAGCGATCACAGTTGAGAGCTTCGGCTCTCCTCTCCCAACACGTCTGGTCAACGTGGGAGCAGTAGACCACCTCCTCCCTCCGGGAGAGGCCTCATCCAGTAGTTGATTGAATATGGCTGTGAATTTATATATATATATATATATATATATATATAGATAGATAGATAGAAGAAGACAGGATAGACAATAAAATAGGTAACATTTAAATAGAAAGAGATTGTGCTCACGTAATATCTTGACGAAAATCACGTTAACAATACACACTAAACACCGTAGAGTTATTTGAATTTTCGCATATGCGTCATCAGTAGAAGAGAATAAAGAAGTTCGTTTCACACGCTTTCACAATTGCCAATAGCGAATTCCTTCAACAAATTCCCGACCAACCGAACCTAACCGCTCCCAGCACAAAGCTTCGTGAGAACCAAGTCATAATGGTTCTCCCGACCGACAAGCGATCTACCACAGTGGTGTTGGACAAAGCTGACTACCTCCAGGAAGCTGACCGACAACTGTCAGATTCTAGCACCTACAAACTAACCACCACTGACATAACCGATACACACCAAAAGAAAATCTTATCACCATTAACGGTCCTCGTGAGGGCATATCCGAAACTTCCATAAAATACCTAAGTCCAGACAACCCACGTACTCCTAGTTTCTACCTACTACCAAAGATCCACAAACCCGGTAACCCTGGCAGATCCATTGTGGCCAGCTATAATTCCGCTGCTGAACGTATTTCCGCTTTCGTTTACTCCTTCTTACAACCACATGTTCAAGCGGTGCCTGCTTACATACGTGATACCTACCACTTCCTTGAAATAATCCGTAAATTACCGTTTCTCCCTTCCGACGTACTGCTTGTTACAATAAATGTAACTTCCTTATACACCAATATTCCTCATGTCCATGGGCTTGCAACTTTGGAATTCTTCCTCAGCCAGAGGCCTAAACCATCCCAAACACTTACTCATCCCAACAACAGCTTTCCTTCTAAATCTAGCCAACCTAGTCCTCACCTGTAATAACTTCACTTTCGAAAACAAACATTACCTTCAAATCCGGGGCCATACAAGAATGGCCCCTTCTTACGATAACCTGTTCATGGGCAAACTTGAACACGATTTTCTAAAAACCCAACCGTTGACTCCCCTACTTCGGATACGTTTTTTGGACGAGGTACTAATGCTGTGGACTCATGGTGAGGCAAGCCTCAAAACCTTTTCTAGAACGGCTGGACCAGTTCTGTGTTGTCCAGTTCACTTGGTGCATCCATCTCAAACACAAAAGTCACATTCCTTGATGTTGACATCACTTTGGAAAACAACACCCTTACCACTTCAGTTCATATAAAACCAACCAACCAAGTTCCCATCCTTACCACACCAAAAAAGCTATACCCTTGCCCTCAGAGGACAATGCCTGAATTCCACCACCACCGCAACCGAAACATGCAACCAACGCCTCCAAGAGGCTCTAGTCAACCGAGGCTACCCACTTAACCTCGTAACCAAACAAATTCGACGTGCAACCACACACACACACACCACCTGCTCCTACTTCCAACACCAATCCGAATCCTCCGTCCTTAATCACACAATTTCGTCCTAAACGTACCAAGATCATACAAATTCTGCATTCTCACTTCCATATACTCCAATCTGACCCCGATACCAGATCTGTCTTTTCCACCTAGCCTACATTAGTTTTTCAGCATCCTCCTGATCTTCGAAAGATCCTGGTTCACACTAACCCTTCATCCCACTTGCCTTCAGTTCCCGTCCACAAATCTAACAGCGCTAGATATAAAACTTGTAGCTGAAGCCAGTGATTTCAAATTTCCATTCTATAACACGAAGAAAAATAGTGATTTAATATTGTATTTATTATATTGCTCTGGAAATATGTGAAAGGTTCGGAAATTTGGGAATATTAGAATTCGTTCTGACCAAATTGAGTGCTACCCCTGTAATCTGAGCTCCTGGTGATTCTGAAACATCGAAAATTTGATGATAAAGCAACCTCTCGGGGAATAGCGTGTATATTAAATACTTGCTTTACTAACAAGACAATTCATACAGGTCTTGGAAAAACTTGTTACTAGAAAACTTGAGGTTTATAAGATGATACGTAACTTTATTATTGTCATTGTCCTTTTAATTTTTTTCTCTTTCTTTTTCTGTAGCCAATAATTCCAATGTTTACAGAAAATCTTCGAGAAGCATTCCGTAATGTCAGTTGGGGCTATAATTTCTGGTTGAGAATATATTCTGCAACAAGACTTCCATTAGTTCCAGTCTACGGTGGTTTTCCTGTAAAATTAAGAACCCATATTGGTAAACCGATTCCGTACGATGAAACTTTGACTCCTGAACAGTTACAAATAAAGGTATGCTTTATTCTTATTGCACAAGTAAATTTTCATTTATAACTTGTAAAACATTGCTCTCTCATTGAATACTAATTGAAGAGTACAGGGAAAGAAAGATAAAGGTTTAATAATCATACTTCTTAGAAAGAGTAGATTTTAAGTTTCACAGTCGCTATTGTTCCATACACATTCTTGGTTAACTATACTAATATCTGCAAACTCCCATCCTTATAGCAATTTCTGTTGACTTCATAATATCTCTATAAATAGTAGATAACAAAACCATTTCCGCCCTCATTTTATTCATAAGTGGACGCATATTTTTTCCCTGACCTTGAATTGTTAAAATCAAAGCATTGACTGTAACTAACTAAATGTAATCCTTTATGTTCAGTTAATAAGATTTTGCTTTGAGTATGTTTAACAAGTGTGATCGTTCTTTGTGATAATGTTAATCGAACCCAGTTTGTGATTCTTAAATTCGTTAGTTAATCCCAGGTTAACTAATTCTCAATAGAAAACATTTCCTTCTAAAAAGAAGTTAGCTGGTTCTTTTGGTCACACTTTAGTAATCACAGGTAATTTACATTTTAGCTGGTATATGACCTACTCAGGATGGCCACTACATTTTTCACCTTCGTTTGCTTACACAATACATCTCATTCTTAACAACGGGAGCATTTTTTTTATACCCATCCTGTTTGCCTTATGACCTCTTCCATGTTTTTGGAACTGGTTTAGGCTCGAAAATACTTGTAGTTTTGTTATTGTGTTTTCTATTAGTATGTGTTTAACTGGTGTTGGTTGGGTTTTTGCTAACAACGATAACACCTCAAGACATTCTTGCTTTAAATGTAAGGTTACGTGGCGAGGACCAAAGTATACGATTACCTTCAACATGATACACTTTCCTCGCAGCCATCGTCTAACAGAATGGAGATTAAAAACACAAGTTTCGCCAAATAATGAATTGGCTTCTTCAGGTGAAAAAAGGATAGGTTAAAAGGTTGAGGGAATAAAAGAAGCCGTCCGCAGATATGGCCCTTGTGAATATTCTTTGCAGGAAAATTAAAAAAAATGTAATGTTTTTATTTATTTATTTCATCTGCAAAGAAAACTGACAAAGGTCATATCTGCGGACGGCTTCTTTTACTCTCCCAATTTCTAACCTACCCCTTTTTTAACCTGAAGAAGTCATGAATTATTTGGCAAAACTTTTGTTTTTAATCGTCATTCTGTTACATGACATTTTTAATACGATGGCAGCGAGGAAAGTATATCATGTTGAAGTATTCTTGGTTTACACATTTTTTTTTTAAAGTATTGGTCCGGTGCATAAGTCCCTGCCATTCTTCATTGGGTTGGCAACACTGCATAGTGAAACCTTCCGTTTTTCGTTATTCAATTATTTTTCTTCAGTTTGGAGTGTAATTGTTGCGAACAGGAGCGTGTATGTTGTTAACAGTTCGTTTTGGCCATTTTTAAGGCTAATAAGTATGGAGTGCCAAGTAGAGAAATATGAACACTTCCGACACATTTTACTCTTCGAGTTTAATCGAGGCTCTAGTGCTGCAGAAGCCACGAGAAGAATTTGTGGTGTGTACGGGAGTGAAGCACTTGCTGAGATGACGGCACGGAAATGGTTTTCTCGTTTGCGAGACCGAAAATTCGACTTGTGTGATGAACCACGTTCTGGAAAACCTCTTTTTGATGAAAACCGCCTAAATCAGTTGGTTCACTATAATCCTCGCCAAACAGCGTAGGAATTGGCACAAATTATGAAATGTGATCACACAACCATTGTGCGCTATTTGCATTCATTGGGTAAGGTGCAAAAATTGGATACATGGGTACCATATATGTTAAGCGACACGAACAAAAATCAGTGAATAACCATATGTTTGTCGTTGCTGGCCCGTTACAGCTTGGCTTGTCGTAGGCACCAACTATTCATTGGGAACATTGTTACAGTTGACGAAAAATGGTGCCTGTATGTGAAGTTAAAGAAGAGGACAGAATGGCTTAGCCCTTCGTGCGAATAATGGTGCACACCCTTAAAAAAATCATGTTGTGCATTTGGTGGAACCAAACTGGCATTCTTCACCATGAATTGCTACTAAAGAATGAAACGATCAATGCTGCTGTGCATATTGAACAGCTAAGACGACTCGCTGTTGCTATTGAAAACAAGACACCTGGTAAACCTTTGTTGTTACTCCACGATAATGCACGCCCGCATACGGCCAGAATTACCACAGATGTGATTGCTGAACTTGGTTGGGAACCACTTCCTCACCCTCCATAGCCCCTTCTGATAAACATCTTTTCCGGTCTCTCTCACTAACAACATTCAGAGACAAGAGTTCCATGATAAAGCTTCTCATAGCAATTGGCTAACAGATTTCTTCAACTCGAAACCACAGCAGTTCTACAGGAGAGGCATTGACCTACCTGAACGCTGGCAGTCGATCATTGACAAAGATGGTGATTACATCACTGAGTGATTATTGATTTATGACGTAGTGTATCAATGTCTTGTTATTGTGTATTGTATTTTATACTAATAAAATCATGGTATTGTAAAAAACCGCACGAACTTATGCACCAACCTAATCTTTTGGGAAAGCAGTATATTTACTTTCCAGTGTACATTCATTGAGTTGTGAGCCCTTTGGTATTCATATAGAAATCTTTGTATCAAGGAAATGCAGTAACGAGGGCGCTACTACATGGGATTTTCTTATTTGTGTTGCAGGTGGCGCATGTAATAGAGTCGTTAATTGAAGAACATCAAAGGGTACCAGGGAATATATTAAGAGCTCTAGTGGCAAGAGTGTATGAGAAACCGAAAGTGAAGATAAATTGATATTCTGCTTCGTCGTGATAACGTGACAAATGAAATGTTAGAGTTTTGTGTGGTAGTGAGCATGTAATTGCTGAACAACAAGTGAATGTTACCCAGTTGTGCACCAACATTCCATTCCTATAGCTGTACATGAAGTTTGTGGCTGGCTATGCCATGAATTCAGAAGAGCTAAATATCGTATGTTACAGTTTATTGTTACAGTAAGATTTTTTTTATATTAATGCTGGTAACCAGTCATGTTTCGTTTTCAAAATATTTATGTGATCTTTTTTTGGGCATGAGCAGGTTGTGGATTGTGTATTATTTTTTACAGATCAACTTTTACTTTTGCGAGAATGAGTATTATTTGCAGTATATTTTTAATGTATGCTTTCTGAAGGCAAAGACAACAATAATTCCATGTACAATATATGTGAGTGTGTTATTTTTTTTCTAGATTAATAAATATTGTTTTCTGAAAAAAAAAAATCTTTTTACAAATTACTGTGTATTAAATGCAATACAAATATATCCTTTTCGTGCAGTCACCAATATTATGGTGTCAGCTGTATTTAGGGCTTATATTAATGTGTATAACTATTTCCCAGTAGTTCTTACGTGTAACACATCAACTGGTAGGAGTTTGACTGTAAGTCGGCAGCAGAAATTTTGTAGTTCTACATGAAGAGAGGAGATGCCTTATAACATTGAGTAAACCTCTTATTGGATTTAAAAAAAAAACATCGATCTCAATATTTTCAACGTGCAACTAAAATGTAATTACGTTAAATCGAAACCACGAACTAATGTGTGTAAGTTTACGTGGCGAGAACCAAATCATATGCTTACTTTCAACATGCTACATCATCCTCGCAGCCATCGTTTTGTCTATGCTGTTGCCAGATACATGTAACTTTCCATACATAACAAATCACATATTTGTTCATCGAATTCCTGTTTCAGTACGTGTAGTAAGAGCATTGCATTTCGCAACACACTGTGGCAACATTGCACCTACATTCTTCCCTTCCGGGACCGCCATTTTTTATTTCACCTTCAAAGAAAACTGACAAAGGCCATATCTGCGGACAGCTTTTATTCCATCAACTTTTTAACCTACCTTTTTACACCTGAGGAAGACAATGCATCTATTAGCGAAACTTGTCGTGTTTTTAATAATTAATAGTGTGAAAATTTTGCGTAAATTTGCTCATAAGCTTCATCAGATCAAGCAACTGATCCCTCAACAATCAGGACCGGTACCCCTTCAAAAGATCTGGATTGATGTCGGGCATGGGTTAAATCAGGTATAACATATCTAGTTGTTTCACGACCGTTTCTCTGGTAGTTTTCCGTAGTCATGCCTTATTGGCGAAAGCTATGTGCGTTATTTGCCTCCAGGTAATGCAATAAATGTATGCAGGGAACTGTAAAACAACACCGACATACCTATCTCACGAAATTCCTGATATAAAAATAAGAGAGAAAAAGTATGCACAAATACTTTGTTCCGGCGCTATAGGGATCCGAAAGTGTGGGGAAATGAATTCTAAAGCTTGATAATTCCAATACCATTAAGAGTAGAACTGAGACGGCATGGCACCCTCAAAGAGTTGAGACCCGCTCTACCCAAAACTGCAAAATCCAAAATTATTCAATGGATGTTAAAGAGCCAAAGGAAGTAGGGGATTCCTAGACATTCTCCGAGTAAATGTGGATAGAAATAGCGCGAATAATACGACTTTCCGTATGAGTACGGATGACAAACGTAATCACTGACATCTAACCGGGCAACAACAGTCTCTAACTGATAAAAAGTACAACAAATTCACTGGTTTAGATAGTTTACTCCTGTTTGTTATGCAACTACGCATTTTTTTTATTAATATCGTTCCACAAAAAGGGAATCTCTGATATATCGAGTAGCCCCCAAAATTTTGCCCAGCTTCCCCTAAGATTTCCGGCTGGCTACGGGCCTGATTATAACCTCTGTATTTATTTCTCTTTTTTCTAAAAATACATGGAATAGGAAAGGAGGGGAGCCCAGATAGCACCCAACTTTACGCAAAGTTTGTGCTAGCCTTGTTTTTCCCTTGCAGTGCTAAATTTTCCGCATAAAGTTTGTTTAAATGTAGCAAATTAGGAATTACAAACTTAGCATTTCAAATTTTTCTGGAAGTATGCAAGTTTATGATTCCCAATTTGCTACATTTAAACATGCTCTAAATTTAGCACTGCAAGGGAAAAACAAGGCTAGCACAAACCTGGCGTAAACTTAGTCATATCAGGGAAATGAAACACTTTCATTAGGTGGGAGGTTCCTCTCTCTCACTCTGTAAAGGAACAAAGAAAAAAAACTAACAAACAGACGCACATCTACCTTTCTTGAACACGCTACGTAAAGCATAAATTATACTACGTGGTCGGGTTGTTGACATATCGCTTTTTTGGTCTTTGTATTGCGTATAATAAAAGAAAATATCAAATATCTTAAGGTGTTGCGACTGATTAGGGAAAAAAACAACGTGGACGTGGACACGCTGCTATAAAGAACACTGAAAAGCTATATTTGACACCTGCCGGTTTGGTGTAGTAGCTAATGTGGGGGCCCGGGGGGGTGATATTTCAAGTACTGTACAGCATCTTTTTGTTTTTATTTTTGTACATACAGTACAGTATACGCATTTTCAAATTGTATTAAAAAAAACGCTAACCATTGGTTATGTTTGGATTTTTTAAACCCAGGCGTTCCACTTCGTAATTCAACAGGAAAAATCACTATTAGTGTGTTACTGTAAGGAAAAATCAAGGCTAGTCGATTGGTTTAAACTAGCGTACCATCTGGGCAACTGGCAACCGGTTTGTTTGAGAAATATCGTCGACCCGAACAATGAAGTAAACGTCACTATTATACTCTTGAGGTGTCTCACTTCTGAAAAATCACGAATCAGTCTTCTTCATAGCTCTATTCTAACCCAGGATCAATAAGCTTTCCCAGTTTCGAAATGTCTTTATTCCAGAAAATGTTTTCGTAATATGAAAGGACTAGTAAAATTTACTATGTTCAACAGAAGAACCGGTGGAACAGTAGTAGTGTTGGACAGTGAACAAATCTGAAGGTCATGAGTTCGAACCCCACTCCAGACGACTATTTTCACGCTACAGGCTCGATGTTGGTCTACCAACGTTTTTAAAAACAAAACTTGTAGCAAGTTTGACTTTCCAAGTTTGTAGCAAGTGTGATATCGGTCAACTTGCAAGTTTGCAACCTTGCAATGCCAAACTTGTTGAAAGTTTAATGTGCTTTCTGGGGGGGGGGACGAAAAACGAAATTATTGTATCGCACCCTTCCCTAATATATATACAGTACAAGGATAAATTCCTACACAAGTGCGTATAGATTTCTCTTTCAAAATTAACAAATACATTGCATTCATTTTTTCATACAATGATACTCTGTGAATGTTCACTCAAGACTTCGCTGTTGATGTACCGACAATGCTCGAGCACGACTATAACCGTTAGAGGCTCTGGTGCACGAGGTGGCGCGATCGTCTGCTGTGCACGGTTGTTTGTGTTCCAACCTCCATGGGTGTTTCAAACAATGGAAAGAGAAATATTGAAAGATGGCGTCTTACATAGTTGAAGTAGTTAAATGTGATGAAAAATATTAAGCTATGAAGCATCATAATCTTTCATAAAGTGTTTAAAATCGTGTAAAAACTTTGTGACAGCTTTAATTCAGTTAACAGATAAGTATAGATTAAAGTTTGGTGTGAAATACGAATGTATTTGTGTAAAGCAGCGAGGCACTGATGGCATTCAGAGCGGTGAGGAATCACTGAATTTGTCCTTTGAATGCCACTTCTCACTTCCGGCTCACAGTGAGCCGACGCCATTTTGTGAGCAAAGAATTTCGCGCTCACTTGTGAGCCGGACCTCCCGGAAGTGCTGTTAGTGCGACTGCAATATGGCTTCCGGCGGAAAGAAATATAGTGTAACATATGAGTTTAATCAGAAATATTACCAAATAACAACAAGCCATGAGGTGCACTTGCAGCTTCAGTCTGGTAAGATGTTAGATCTACATGTTCGCGCTTTAAAATATATTTATATCGAACAAATACTGTGTTAAAGGCACGTATTAGCTGTGTGCTTGCTTGCTACACTGCGAGATGAAAGAGCTGAACTTCTTGAATCATAAAACGGATAAACTTATTCCGTACATATTACATTCTTAAGCTGTTTTCGAACGTTATAACTTAAATAGCCAGGTTTGTAGTCACATGTTTCCGCGCTCAAATTGGGATCTTAAAGTACAATATATGTTTATTAAAAACTTTGGTTGTAAGTTGCAGCAGTTACAGACGAAGTCTCCTATTTAGTGGTCTTACCAATTGCCTTAGCGCATGTAAGACCACATTCATATTTAATCCGTCGTCGATAAAAAACGGTAACATATGCCTGACATCTTCCCGACGTGCCATATTTACTACTCTTTGTACTATGCGATATTCAATTGTTCGTGGAACTTCAACCATTCGCTTTATAAAATTCAACTGTTTATTGAGCATAAACGAAATTAGACATCCGAAGGATCCGCTGTGAGCGCTTACTCACTGGAGATCACTCTCACTGAGCCGCTCAGTGCGCTGAATGCAGCCACTGACTCGATAGTGTTTGTTTCCTTTTACAAAATATTCTGATCTATAACTTTTAGTATTGTTCATGATATCAGATTATTATAATAGTATTTACAATATTTGTGTATAAACAGGTAGTTAATGTCAGATAGCGATAAATACTCACTTATTCATAATCAGAATTATATTTATAATGTTACGCAAAAATCAGATGAAAATGTGCATGTTCTAGATCCTTCTCAAGCATTAAAAATGCATTATAATGACAATGTAATTTCGGAATCAGTTCTACCTTCAGAAAATAATAGTGACGAATCTGACATGGAAAATAGATGGGAAATATCAAATCAAAACTTATCTGACAATACAAATCAATCAAATGTTAATCTATCTTGCAAATCGGATAAAGTAAAGTTTACCTACTCCACTTCAGGTATACCAAACAATGGAAATGCATTAGATGATGACATAAATTTTACTCCTAACATGGTAAAAGAGAGACAAGATTGTGCTCAAAGTTGACTTGCTAGCCGAAGAAGTAATAATGAATCATAATGATCAAAATTCTGAAAAGCAAATACCGTTGATTTCTCCTCAAAAAGATGAACTCATATCAGGTTCTAAAAATCCTTACTTGAAGAAAGAAACTTAGTAAAAGATTCAGGTAATACAATTGATACTGGTAATTTAGGGAAATTTAGCTTTCAATTCAAAAACAGCAAATTGATAAACTAATGAGAACCTATTCAATCTAAATAATGTTGGCCTATATATCTGCATCTTCCAAATCTCAAAAAATCTAAACTTGGGTTGGAACGTAGTCCCAACTGCGCTTAAATAACAATCAGAGGGACTATAGAGCCGGCATGTAGAACGAAAGTTAATCTCTATTTTGAATCAGCTGAGAAAGCGAATGCGTTTACAACAAAGTATGAATTACATGGTAAATTAAATGTGACTGTTAAAATACCCAGCGAAGTTGTGTAGTTTATGGTGTTCCTACAAATGTAACAGATGAAGACATATTAAACAATACTGAATGTCAATTTCCAGTCCGTAATATAAGACGTCTCAAAAAACATATTACTGACGGAAACAACACTTCTAAGCTAATAGATACTTCGCTGATTGAATTCACTTTCCAATTTCAAGAACTACCAGGCTATATAATAGTGTCAAAGTAAGATTGCAAATCCAATACAAAAAGCGCAAAGTGATCCAATGTTTAAATTATTATTTTAGCCATATCAAGGAGAAATGTTTCAATACTTTACGATGTCCTGACTGTGGTTCTGAAAAGCATACTAATCCTTGTCAAAAGGAAACGCATTGCATCAATTGTAAAAGTCCTGGACATAAAACTAATGATATCAACGTTCCTGCTATACCTACAAAAAGCATATGATATTTTGGCCAAAGATAATTTATCTTATCATGTAGCTACTATTATGGCTAAAGGAAAACCGATCAACATAAATCGATATACAAAGTCCTCATATTCCCAAATACTACATCAAATTGTGATTACAGATAACAATAAAAATATAAATAAAGAAAACGTAATGCAAGATCAGGTTCTAAATAAAGCAGCTCTTATTCCAAAACCAAATGGACAAAAACTAGTAACATTTAAGTAAATGGGTGAGAAAAACTCAATCAGAAACACTTAATGACCAGTTTCATCAAGATATGGAAGAACAACATAGCAGGCAAAATAACAAAAAAAAGCATCCCTAAGAAACCAGTGAACTCAGCTTGACTACGAAAAACCATGTACTTCATCTCACTCATATGATTCCATGCCTCCGCTTATGCATAATGGTCCTAAGTCTATAAAACAGCATCAAATGTAATTTCATGACACTATTTCCGACATTATGACTCTTGTTATCTGAAACATTAGACATACTGATATTAACTGAAACATCTTATATCAATCCTAACGGCAAACGTATGGCACTTAAATGACAAGAAATAGCAACTAATTTAAGTATATTGTTAAAGCCGTTTCAACATGTTCCCCAATACTATCGTTAAAATCCATGAGAAAAAGATAATTTACATAACTTTTCTATCAATGTATTACGAGTACAGGTTCATAGAAGTTTATGAAAATAATCCATAAGAACATGAAATATTTCTCGGCTCGCAAAATTTTCCTTTTACAATTAAGAAAAGAATCCAACCATCCACTGCCTGTTAGAAGTATGAGGAAAAGAAAAAAACACTATTGACGTAAAATATTATAGTAACTTCACCATATACTGATGACAGCAGAGGAGTCGGTACTCTCATTCATGAAAATATTCGATATGGAAAGTTAACAATCCCTTGTACACTTAAGATAATTCAGACTGCAAAGTAAAAATTGGTGATATCAATACAATAATTAATAACGAAAAAGAAACAATACTATCAATATATATTCCCTCTAACAGGAAAAGTCAAAACATAACAATAGAAAATTTATCGGAATTATATTCTATAACTCAATCAAAATTACTGCTCGGCGACTACAGTACCAACCCAACCTACAGTAGCTTGGATCCACATACGCCTGCAAATTAGGGAATAGTCTTCAAAATTTTTTAAATGGCTCTCTAGTCTTATTAAACGAATAAAAGCATATCGCATGTACCTGCTAACGGTAATTAACCATCTTCTATTGACTTAGCTATTTGCTTAAGTGAACTATGTCACTTATTTACAGGGAAAACTGCGCAACACATATACACCAAGCCGGCCGGGTGGTCGAGCGGTCTGCGGCGGTAGGCTATCGACTCAACGGTCCCGGGTTCGAGTCCCGACTGGAACATGGGTGTGGATTTTAACACTTAACAGCTAAAGGCAAATCATGACGGGCCGAAGTCCAAAGTTACTAAACTGGCCCATATAAAAATAAAGTTTACCAAAGTTTTTTTACATGTACACTAAAAGATCACTTTCATTGTATATTAGGATATCTAAAAAAATCCATTCTAATTCTCTACACTATTGGAACATTAGCAAAACAAATTGGGAACAATTTAGAAATACTTTTGATAATTTAATCAAAAATAAAATTCCTAACAAAATATCGATTCAGGAAGAACTTAATACATTAATTATCACTCTAAACACAATTATCACTGCATCCAGTTTTATATAATTACAAAAAAATAAAAATAATTATAGTAGTAGAAGCACGTTTAGATTACTAACATTTTACGATGGTAAAACTTATGGGTAAAACTAACTTGCGTTCACACTACCGAACTTAACTTGGTTATCGTACTAGTACTACCATTGTCTGTAAAGAAACAGGTTGAGGTTTCCGTGGTTGAATAGAGAATCTGCTTGTTACACGGGAGAGGATTAAATTATAAAAAATGAACATAAATTAATTGATTATAGCGTCACATTTTGTAGATAAGTTCTGCCATCATTTTTTTTATATTTTAAAAGTAGTACGCACCACTATTATGCTATATTTTGCGATAAAGAAAGAAATAAACTCACGAAGTGATTCCTGCCTAATAACTACCTTGCGTTTAGACAGTCGTTTCTTATTAACGTTACGAGGTAACCGTCGTAAGTAGACGCTAGTTAAATTTGAAACCCGCGTTAACGGTAACTACCGTTTGCATTAATAAAATAAACTCGGGTTAACGTTAACCATGTTAAAATGTTAGTATTGTAAACAAGGCATAACCAAGTTAATTTTGGTATTCTTAACGCAAGTTAGTTTTACCCGTAAATCTTACCATCGTAAAATGTTTGAAATCCTAAACAACTCATTTGGAACCTCTGTGTCGTCTTTTCCCCTTGCTAATAGCCTCCAGTTATATATCTCGTGACCCACTTTGCGTCGTTTTCTTCTTTTATGGCCGAGGAATGCTCCAAGAAGTTGGTTCCTTATTTTCAATGCTTGTTGCACTGTAAGTAGTATATTTTTATACAGGAAATCTGTGATATTATACGAAAGAAAAGAATCATACTGAGTATGAACACATTAAAGCAACAACAATACGGGCTAATTCATGCGTACCAATGTGCACCAAGCGGTCATTTTAAGAAAGGAAGCAATTTCTTAATGAATGAGCGAAGTTGGTTACGCTACTTACAGACATTTTTACTCAAGGAAATCATTTGTTCATGCACACCAGTCATTTTACGTATAAAAGTAAAATTTTACCTTTGTCTTCGATAATCGTAGAAATCCACACACAGCAAAAAGTACTCCCCGCCATGTACCTCAAGTATGTGATGCCTTGTTTAGATTACTAACATTTTACGATGGTAAAACTTATGGGTAAAACTAACTTGCGTTCACACTACCGAACTTGGTTATCGTGCTTGTAAAGAAACAGATTGAGGTTTCCGTGGTTGATTAAAGAATCTGCTTGTTACACTGGAGAGGATTAAATTATAAAAAATTAACACAAATGAATTGATTGTAGCGTCACATTTTGTAGATTAGTTCTGCCATCATTCTTTTATATTTTAAAAGTAGTACGCACCACTATTATACTATATATTTCGATAAAGAAATAAATAAACTCACGAAGTGATTCCTGCCTAATAACTAACTTGCGTTTAGACAGTCGTTTCTTACTAACGTTACAAGATAACAGTCGTAAGTGGACGCTAGTTAAATTTGAAACCCGCGTTAACGGTAACTGCCGTTTACATTGCTAAAATGAACTCGGGTTAACGTTAACCATGGTAAAATGTTAGTAATGTAAACAAGGCATTAATGGTTGAACATCAATGTTGCTCACCACATAGTTGTCATGATTTGTTTTCCATTAGCAATGTATCAGGCACTGAACTCCCGCTCTCTAATTTAATAGCTTATTTTTCTTTAATGTATAAAAATATAATAGTATATAATATTAGGCTTAGAGGACCTGAGTCTCTAACTTTTACTGAAATACGTGAGTCATCTGTCCTGATCCAAAGTTGCCTAAAGATCTTACGTTTTGGTACAAAATATGAACAAAAATTAAAATTCATTAATCTTCAAAGTAATACAATAATAATAATAGTTTGTTATTTTTACTTTTTGTATAAGCCTGTTAATACAGTGAAATGGAGCAAAGAAAATGACAGTACAGGAGCGTATACTGTGGGCTATCGAGGCTACCACCGAATCCTCAGCTTGTAAATAAATTGTAATATCCACGAGTAATATTATTTTAGAGGAAAATGAGGCAGTGCGAACAGAACATGTTTGCAAAATGATTTTTTAACATGCATTTTCCACCCTGCCGAAGCTTTGATTCTTCGTAGCTCAATCTGGCACAGAAAGCTGCATACAATAACATACACTGTTGCGCGTCGGATGAGAGGGATGGTTTCGGATAAAATATCACCAGGGCTTCGTTTCTCGAAATCGCTGCCTAGGTGTGAATGGAGTAGTCATAGCAAATGCAGCTGATGATCGAATCAAATATAAGGTATGGGTTGGTGATGAAACGAAATGAAAGATACAGGGATGGAAATTGTTTTCTAATTACCGTATTGGTACGGTAATTTTATCGCCTTTACGGTGCACACCTTTATTATTATTATTATTATTATTATTATTATTATTATTATTTCGTCTTAGTAATTCGTCCATTTTGTCAATAGAAAAGAAGATGCTTATCTTGATGAGGAATAAATATGAATAGGTTCCTTTTTACCAGTTTGGTGGCCTGAGCTCCAGTTGTCTGAAGGCCATAAATTCAATTCAGTTGACCAGGTTGTAAGGAAGTACACAAAGAAGGAAAGACTTGTTTCATATGCAGATAATTATCCCGTCTTCAAAGATAAATGCAACTTACTTTCTTTTAGTTACATAAATGCTACATACCACATGCATTCATAGGATGAATGTTTTATCATTGATTCTTGAAATCGTTCAGTGTTCTCACTTGACAAATAGATCTATGAATATTCTGTTTGTATAGGCAAGGGTGTGTTCCAAATTATTTAACAACGGGCTCGCAAGTTCCTTCACAGGTCACTAAACGCCAAAATGTACATTCATTTTATTGATATTTCCTCACGAGCAATTTTAACAAAAGGCTTGGAACAAATATAAATATTTAACAAAGGGCTTGGACGAGCCCCTGCGATACCCCTCCAGTACACTTCTGCGAGCTCCCTACAGCCTATTCTGCTAAAATATTCTCCCACCTCAGTAATCCATTTATCTCTTCGGGAGTCGAAGCAAGGCACCGCTACAGGCAGGCATTTTATTATAATGAGGCTTTATTTAATTTCATTCATTACGAAAGAATATTATTCCTTAATCACAAATATCTTTTGTACGGTGAAGTTGAAAAGTACATAATCACAAATACATAGTGTTGGGTGTGCTGAGGTTGTGTAATGCGTAGCACAACTAAACGGAAACAGAGAGGTTCGCGATCGAGTCCCGGTCATGGCAGTGTGAATTTCTCTGTGCGTAATTTTAAACTTCATCTTACACAAGATATTTATGATTAAGGAATTATATCAGACCTGCTATTACTTTCACAGTCTAACCTGTTTTCAATTCTTTTTTTCCTTAAACGAAACTGTACCAAGTATGAGCTAACTTTCTTTATATGAATGAGTGAGCTGTAACGCTCACTGAATTGTAATCAAAGGGTCCCGGATTCGATTCCCCGTGAGGATACAAGTGGTTCAAAGCACACATTAAACTGTAGATCCCGTCCTTACGACATTATCTTCATCCATACTACCATCGGTTCACCTTGCCCAGGGTCCTTCAGGTCAGTACCGGGGAGAACTCCTGTCATCATCATAAATGCTATGAGTGACCTCCGCACAATATTTGTAAATCTTATTACTTTCGGTAGTGGTAGTCCAAGCTGTGAATCCAGAATACATGTGCAGGTCGGGTAGCCGTGCGGTCTAAGACGTTAGTCCAACGGCTCGAAGGTCCTGGGTTCGAGACCCGGCAGGGGCATGGGTGTGGATTTTAACTGGCTGTAAATGGGCGACTCGTGACGGGCCGAAGTCAAAAGTTACTAGTCTGGCCCATATAAAAGAAAGTTTACCAAAGTTTTTTTTTTCAGATACGCCACTGTACAGTTTGTCAAAATAAAATTTATAAGTAATATGTACTGCGTGGTAATGTCTGGGCAACATCAAGCCAGTTTTCATCATTAACACCTACTTCTTGAAGATCTCGTCTAATATTGTCCTCCCAACGACGTCTCGGTCTTCCCAGTGGTCTCTTTCTATCCGGCCTTCCAACCAGGATAGAATATAATCTTCGTTTTTCCCCATTCGAGCTACATGGCCTGCCCACCTTAGTCATCGCGATTTCGTTATTTTTACAACATCTGGTGAATCGTACAGTCGGTTGAGTCTCCCGTATATCTTTCTGAGAACTTTATTTTCAAACACACGTAATTTATGTTCATCTGCTAGGGTCGTGCTCCAACTTTCGCAACCGTAAAGTATTATCGGAAGAATAACCGTTCTGTATATTTTCAATTTCCTTGATTTAACACAAATTATGTGACAGGACGCACCTGCCCATGAGAAACAGTGAATGCGGTAAACTTTTCATGTCATGTGCGTTCGCTCACTTGAATACATGCTATATATCTATATAATTGTTTTGGAGATATTAAGATTTAATAAAAAAACTTATAATGTGTAAAGATTCTAAACTGACGTAGCAAGAAGTGAAACTTCCCGTCAATGATCAATTATAAAAAATATATTCATTTTTCCTTTTACAACGCGAAGGAGGCAGAATCCGAACTTATCTAGAAGACCACTAGAGGGGACAAACGTCCATGATGAAAAGCTAGTATTAAGAAAGTGGTTACAAAGGAGAATTACGCTAACAAATTTTGCCTGCTAACAGAAGAAAATGTTCTGTTATGAACCGCAGCTAGAACTTTTGAGTTCAGTAAACTTTGATAAAGATATTATACTTAGAAGTTCGCCACATGCTTCAAGTTATTGTACTGGTTGTATAGTAGTGAGAGAGTTGGTGTAAACAGCCAGAGGAATAGGAAAATAACTTTCTACACAATTTTTAACTTGTTTAAGTATTCGTACAGCTGTGAAGTCAACAAATTATCCACTGGCTGCTATTAGCGCCTGGGATAATTCTTCGTAAGTTCTAGCGAGGTCGAGTTGGTTAGTAGTATCGCTATTACGTATGTAAGTCGTGGACTGGGGCACACTAATCACTCCAGAGAGGGAGAGAGCTTACCAGGGAGAAGAATAGTTGGAAGGAAGTTGCTCATGCAGGGAGGATCTGCAATTTTGTTGAGGATACATATCTTCTGCACTATAAT